>CAIGQW010056839.1:8383757-8409608 GCA_903798125.1 Danio choprae | reverse complement strand
CAGGTTAGTGTATACTCCATCAGCTGTTTTCATTTGTCAGCTTTGCGTTTTTGACTGTTTGGCGCCATCTTGTGTCTGAATAATGCACAGGTTAGTGTATATTCCATCAGCTGTTTTCATTTCTGTCAGCTTTACGTTTTTGACTGTTTGGCGCCATCTTGTGACTGAATAATGTGCAGGTTAGTGTATACACAAACATACACACTTCCTCTCTCACACATATTTGTGCATGTATCTGTTTTTTGTTTTTTTTTTCCAAACTAAATTTTTCTAGGCCACACACAAAAAAATGCTATTCATAGTATTCAATTTTCAGTCTAAATTAATTCAGATTCAAATCCCATCAATATTCATGAAAGCCCAACTAATAACCCTCCTGTAACAAAATTCCACTTCAAAAAAACAAAAAAACAAACAACTCAACTCATCTCAAACCTGTCAGAAACCTGAAACAGCTCCATATGACTGCACTTGAGTCCTGAGCAAGAGCGTGACCTCTGATCTGTGACCTCTCAAGCCAAAGGTCAAGGGTGGCGCCGGCTTTTCCCTCATCATCGCTATCGAGTGTTCAAACAGAGTCTCATCCACAAATAGCAGCACATGTCCAGAAGTCACTCAACACAGCAGAAGTCCGACTTTCCCTTTCCTCCATCAACACATCTGCATGACATCTATTTATTATTGTCACAGGCTCTTATTTGGCTTGATCTACGACAGAACCGAAATGTCAGTTTTAAAGATAATTACAATTCTCCCCCCTCCGCGGCTCTATTCATCACACTCTGCCGTTTTTAGCCTCTTCATAACATGCCTCGACTCATTCTTTCTCTCCCTCGCAGTGAGTCACGTCCCATTATGTGGCATGAAGTTGCCAAAAATTTGTTAATTACAAAGTCCAGAGCTCGACTGGTATGGTTGTGATGAAGTTTTGAGGAAAGCACTGGTGGATTTACTGCCGCTTCTTCGGTCTGTGTTTGTAATCAGCATCTTCTTATGTGACGTTTCTCACGGGACGAGCGATCGCAGCTCCTCTTATTACACAATCACAAACACTGATCAGCCAATCACTTATTAACAGCTGATGACAGATGGTTGTGTGAGAAAAGAAAGACTATGGAATGGATGGATGGATGGATGGATGGAGGGCAGTGTTGTGTAGCACTCAGTTTAAGCGATAGTTCACCCAAAAATGGAAAATATGCCTTTATTTACACACACTTGTTACATACAACTTTTCTGGGGGGTTTTGTTGTTGTTGTTGTTGAGCAGAAAAGAAGATGTTTTGAAAAATGTTGAAAGCCTGTAACCATTGACTTCTATAATAGGAAAAACATGGTTACAGGTTTGCAGCTTTCTTCACAATAACTTAGAAAGAAAGTTAAAAAGGTTGGAAACAAGTAAAGGGTGAGTAAATAATTGTTTTGGGTGAACTATACCTTCAAGTAAACTCCTTTTAACCCTTTTTTTGGACAGAGACATGAAAATGACATGTTTGACTTAAATGATTGAACATTTTCAATGTTTTGGTTCATAGATTTATGCTTGGTCTCATTTTGAAGAGTTTAAAAAGTTAAATAAAACCAGCCTCACAGTGTCGCAGTGAGTAGCATGTTCGCCTCACAGCAAGAAGGTCGCTGGTTCGAGCCTCGGCTGGGTCAGTTGGCGTTTCTGTGTGGAGTTTGCATGTTCTCCCTGTGTTGGCGTGGGTTTCCTCCGGGTGCTCCGGTTTCCCCCACAAGTCCAAAGACATGCGGTATAGGTGAATTGGGTAAACTAAATTGTCCGTAGTGTATGAGTGTGAATGGGTGTGTATGGATGTCTCCCAGAGATGGGTTGCAGCTGGAAGGGCATCCGCTGCGTGCTGGATAAGTTGGCGGTTCATTCCGCTGTGGCGACCCCAGATTAATAAAGAGACTAAGCCGAAATGAAAATGAATGAATGAATAAATAAAACCAAATTCATTATTTTAAAATGAAAATAATAAACCAATAAATGCACATTTTAATTTATTACACAAAATATGTATTTTACAAAACCTGGTTTAGCCTAAATGTGACAGAACAAACTATTTGCCAAATTTCAAGTTGATATCTTTAAAAAGTATGATGTTGTTTGAGCGCACTACCAAGCATCTTTTTACAAATAACATATTTGACATTATTTTATTTATTTACGTCTGGTGATATGGAAAGGTGTACATTAGACAACATTAGAGATCAAGGCTCCCTATACTGTTCTCACTGTTTTGTACAATTCATTGAATTAAATACGCGCGCACACACACACACACACAAAAATCTAATGATGACGTGTTTCAAACATTTTCAGAACTATTCTGTCATTATCGTCATATTTGTCAATAATCATATGAATATTCATATTATTTTTTATTAAAACGAGATATGGAATGTGCATCCAATGCGTGTACAACATGTACATTAGGGCTGCACGATATTGGAAAAAATCTGACACTGCGATATTTTGCTTTTCTGCGATATATTGCGAAATGAATATAATTTCCCCAGATTGAATAGCTCTATTTGGAAAAGTTTCATTCATTTAGATTGAGATGATCAAGTCTTTTTCTATGCAGTGCGTCTGAATACATTATAATAAATTGCAAGTATATTTAAATACAACAGAGCAAAGAAAAAAGATAACAGCACTTTATGGCTTTCTGGAGAGTCTAACAGTATTCAGGTACAGAAATTGAACGATCAAACATAAAATAACATGCTCATCATTGTATCCATTTAAAAATAATAATATTTGACAATATCTTTATCATTTAATCTTTAATAAATAATCTAATGCTTGCCTCTAAAAGGTCATTTTCAATGTTATATTTTAATAAATGTAGTATTTTTAAATTGAATTAAATGTATTTTAGGGTAGGGTGACTGTTGATTATTTTTATAATTTCCTTCAATATTTATTTTTTATTTTATTATTTATTTTTTCATTGTAGTTATTTTAAGGAAATTATTCAAAATAAATTCATTCATTTTAATCCTGCGATTTGACTATTATGGATACACACATTGCCATATCGATGCTCAAACGATATATTGTGCAGCCCTAATATACATAATAAACATGTATAATACACACACATTTATTATGTCACAACAAACATTTTGGATTGCGATTAATCAGTGCATAGCACTATATGTTTCATCTGTAAAAGTCCAGTACTGTAGTTTAGCAAAACCTGTTAATTTAGCCCAATGTGAATTTTTCACTTAAACTTGCGCATCAATATCAATACTTAAGCTTACAGCAGACCTCTTAAATTTAGTGAAGTTTCACAAACTAATTTCGAGAGGAGCACGTGATATGATTGATCGCAGCCGGTCTCTCATCTGTAATCATTAGTAAGCCAATCAGATTAATACAAACTCTTTATAAGTAGCCTGTCAACTACTCTCTTATCTTCGTTTTCGAAGAAACCCCCCATCCACCCCATCTCCCCCTTTTCCTCCTGTACCAGGGGGAGCTCTCGAGAACTATCTGATCTCGTACCCCCTTATATGCTTATTGACCAGGCGGGAGCCCTGGGTTCAATTATCTCCAAGCTCAGGGTTCTCTCCCGGGTCAGCATGCCAAACCTGCTATTCTTATCAAGCAATATCTAAGTGTGAACTGTAAACAGAAAACAATCACTTTATTCCCACCAATTACATTAAAAATGTACAATTTTTCTCAAGAACTGAAAAAACAATACTAAAACTGTCCCAAGATCCGTAAAAGTGTCTTACCTTGACATTGCTCGTTCCGCTCCTCATATCCAGGGTTACACAGACAATTCCCAATGGGCACCAGCCACTCTCCATCTGCACCGCAGTACATTTTGGGCACCTCCTGCTCTTCCGAATGATCCACACATGAACCTCGCACCTCCACGAGGGATGACGTATCCGCTCCGGTCACTGTATCAGGAAACTGAGCCAAGTTCCTGACGGCTAAAGGACACTTTTTATAAAACACGTGAACCGAAACCAGCGCGATGCAAGCACCTACATCCTGAAATGCCAGATAGAACCCTGCATGGCTCAAAACTCCGACATCCCGAACTTCAGTGTTCAGTTTCATAATTCGATCACCGATATCCACCTGCGTGAAGCTTTCGTCTGCTGCCACAGTATCGATCTTTGAAAATCGGCTCTCATGAGCGTATCGTTCGTTATCGGAGTCGGACTCCAGGTAGTAGAGATTAAAGGTCTCTTTGCATGTGCCGATGACACCGGGAAGGCTGTTGCAGTCCCGTAGGGTGAATTTAATCTCGATGTAGATGCGCTGGGCCACGCCGCGTCGTATCCAGTGAGTCCTGAGCCAGTTGTTTTGACTGGGCTCCATCACGTTGCACACTTGGTAGGTTCTGATGGGGATGTTCTTCTCGTCCATGATGCTCACCTCTTCCCACTGCATGAGATGACACAAAAATAACGGAAGAAATGAGAAGGAAATCTGGTATTTTTAAGACCTTCTAGGGGTGTGCAAATAATTGACAAGCAAAATGCGTACATTTAAAGGTAATGTCTAAATGATAATAATAATAATAATAATAATAATAATAATAATAATAATAATAATAATAATAATAATAATAATAATATTATTAATATTATTATTATTATTCCTTTCATTTATATACTGTAGTGCTTTTCTGGACACTCAAAGCACTTAACACATGGGGGGAATCTCTTCATCCACCACCAGTGTGCAGCATCCACCTGGATGATGCGACAGCAGCCATATTTTGCCAGACCACACACCACACACCAGCTGATTGGTGCAGAGGAGACAGTGATGAAACCAATTATAATACGGAGATGGTTAGGAGGCCATGATGGACAGAGGCCAGTGGGCAAATTTGGCCAGGATGCCGGGATTAAGCCCCTACTCTTTTTCGAAGGACAGGGATTTTTATGACCACAGAGAGTCAGGACCAAGGTTTAAAATTTCATCCGAAAGACGGCGCTCACTGAGCAGTATAGAGTCCCCATCAATATACTGGGGCGTTAGGACCCACACAGACTACAGGTTGAGCTCCCCCTGCTGGTCTCCCTAACACCACTTCCAGCAGAAACCTAGCTTTCCCCATGTGGTCTCCCATCCAAGGTACTGACCTGGGATCAAATATATGGTTGGACAGTACATCAAAAAAAAATTTGTTATCGCGATAATAGTATATTCAATATCGATGTTGCAAGTAAGTGCATTTGTGTACTGCATTTGCATTCATAGGTTGTTTATTCACATCTGACCAATCATATGGCTCAGATTTACTATGTTCATCCTTGCCTCTCCAGTAAGGGCTGTTCGTTGAACCTAGAGCTGAAAATAAACACTAATGCTGAGAGACAAGAGAGGAAAATGTCAACAGCCAATAAGAATCATAATTTCCACCGAGGTTTTCAGTAATTTGTGGTTTAAAGTCTAAATGTTTGCACCTTGACATTGTTTTTTTTTTTTTTTTACATTTAATAAGCTCAGTAAAAAATACAGTATCTATTATTGCATCTGTTTATTTTAGTTTGATCATTACATAAATAAATGATTTCGTAAAATGCTGATAAAATAATGTATCGCAAGTTAGTTATATCGGAAGAAATATCATTATCACAACACTCAACAACATTGCATATTTTGCCAGTATCTGGCATCCCTAGTCGGACGCATGCAATAATGTGTCAAAACGCTGCGCCCTTGTTTGTTATGTAATAAATGAACAAAAAGAGTTTTGTGCATCTTATGACACTAATCGTTTTAAATAATTGTGATTTAATTTTTTATAAATCCTTATGATGTTTCCCACAATCAAGCAGCCCTAAGATCTTCCAAAATGCTAATAAAATTCCAAAAACTGGCTGATGCAGTACGCTGTAAAAAAATGATGGGTTCCACACAAAACATTCATGTTGTCCCACCATAAATCGATTAAGTTAACTTAACACTTTTAACAAATTTATGTGGATTGAACATAAAAAAATTGCCCAATGAAACCTCAGGAATTGTGTTGTTTCAGCTCATTTTAAAGAAGTAGTTTGAACACACAAAAAATATTTTTTGAGTGTATTTATTGGCTCTTAAAACATTAAAGTACACTCAAAAACTATTTAGCTGTTTGTTCAAACTACTTATTTAAAATGAGTTGAAACAACACAATTCTTGAGATATTTGGGGGACAACCTAATTATTTTAAGTTCAATCCATTTGTTAAGTAACTTAATCAATTTGTGTTGGGACAACATGAAGGAATAGTGTAGAGCCCTGTATTTTTTTTAACAGTGCATAAGCATAATACAGCTTTACTTTTTATTCATACATTAAAATGTTTCCTGCTTATTTTCTCTGAACAGAAAAATGTTGATACTTTTACAGATTGTAACCATTAAAATGTTATTTAGTGTAATATTAGTTTGTTGAAAACAACAGGTTATAGCAAAGAAAGTTGTTTGACATATTCAGAACAAAGATGATTTGACAGCATATTAAAAGACTCTAATCAATTAATCAATTGTCATTTAAAATCTTTCTAGTTTGACATTATTGACCACATTTAGTGTGATAACGTATTATTTTACATATTTTTTGTAAGCACAGGTCAGAATAATTATTTTGTTTCATTTCTAGATCGATACATCTGCTACGCTGAATGACAATAGAACATTATTTAAACCCATATTTCGTTTTTTTGTCAATTTAATTGCTGAAAAGTTATTGGAAATATTAAAGAGGCACTTAACTAAAGCTTTGCATCACCTCATGTGTCCTAACATGGATGTTTTGTGTGTGTGTGTGTATATACATTTTTTATTAGGTCTAATGAAAATGTTTGTTTTTAAATTAGCACGATTGCGCTCGTTCATGTGATTGCAAGTAAACTGAACCACATTTAATCAATTACATCACATCTTGAAATCATTGTGATGAAAACACCACATTTTTAGGCAATTAGGATGACTCGAAAACAGTAATTGGCTGGAAAAATCATCATCGGAGCGTCCCAAATAAAAACTGATGGCATCTGGATGACAAAACGTGAAGCTCATCAGACTCCTGAGAAGCTGAAAATAATCGATCAATCATTTAGCTAAACAAACATGAGGTCATCCAGAGTGAAAACGGGAAGCTGAAGAGTGAATGCAGATCTAAAACATAACATCTGTCTCATTCTTCTAGGCTTGAGTAGAAGTTTCCCCGGACTAAGCATTATTCTTCTTCTACTCGCCTGAGATACAATAACAGCTCTTTACAGTCATTAATGTTGAACAGCTCAACACGTCTCGGTGTCTGCTAAACTAGCATCACAGCAACTGATTGGACGAGATTGGAGTTTTCATCATCCAATAAATCTGATGCCTTTTATTAAAGCAGATAAAAACAACATGGAAGTATTAATTGCATGCCAATAGTCTGACATCTCTGCAAAACCTGAAATACATTGCTCTGTGTATGTTTGTTGCATGTTTCAGATGACAAATCCACTAGAGGGCGCTGTCTACAATTTGCAAATCTGAAATACATTACTTTGTTTATGTTTCGTACTACGTTTCAGATACACATCCTTATTTTACGTTCACCAGAAGGCGGGGCTTGTCATACAGATCACGTAGCGAACAACTGGCCTAAACCCTTCCCTAAATCCAACCAATAGTGTTTTCAAAAGCAAATATAAGAGAAAAATGCAGTGCGACCACATAGCTTTACCTTGATTTTATTATTATCTTTGTTGTAGAGCCAAGTTTCAACAGCCTCAAACCAAGGTTCTCTGGATCACAAGTAAACCACAGTACAAGGTGAGCTACCGAGCAAACTAACCACAAAAGAAAAGTTGACCATATAAGTGATGTAAACATATTCGACTACAAATCTAGACATTTTTATTTAATTTAATCCAAGACATTTTTATTTGGTGTTGTGCAAAGAATTCCACAAACATATTTTGTCGATAACATGTCCCTGTAAATATCATTAGTGTGAAAAGGAACACAATTTGTTGGCCTTATACTGCCCCATAGAGTTCCTTTTACCTCGAAACTGCAGTCCAATGTTTGTTGAAGTACGTTTTTGCAAAAATGTAGGCTGAAGTACATATTTCTAATGAGCCTATATTTTTAAAAAAAGCCTTAATATAAAAGTTTAGAATAATAAGACGTTTCTGAAAGAAGCATTTTATGCTCACCAAGGTTGCATTTATTTGAAAACAGTATGTTGGGGAAAAACGCCATGATAATAATTATTTTATAGTTGAATATGTTTTAAAATGTAATTTATTCCTGCGATGTAACACTGAATTTTCAGTATCATTTCTTCAGGCATCAGTGTCACATAATCCTTCAGAGATCATTATAATATTTGACTGACATTTGAATAATTAGCTTCTTATCATAATATTTGAATAATTTGCTTTAACATTCTCATCAGGTCTAATGAAAATGTTTGCTTTAAAATTAGGACATTTGTGCTTAAAACACTGAATTACTGAAAACCTCAGTGGAAATTCAGATTTTTATTGGCTGTTGACATTGTTCTCTTTTTATTTTAAATTGCAATAACATTTCACAGTATTACAGTTTTTTTATTGTTTGGCATATTAAATCAAATCAATCGGTTCACGAACAGATGGCTTTTTCAAATCAGTTCTTTTAAAATCAAATAAAATGTTTTCTTGGTGAGCATTACAAAAGCATTAACGACTAATTAATCCAAACGTTGTCTCAATAATTTGCCCTTTGTCCTTGAACTACATGTACAATGAATAAATTGCAAGATCAGAAGTTACTCACAAATGTGTACATGTCAAATACAGATTCATTAAAAACATTTAATTTCTAAGAGAGCAAAAAAAAAAAAAGCTATCATCATGTGGTGAATAATGTCTGTTAAAATCATGCATAATCCCACTGTAATATGTCCCACGTCTATCCTCTGATATCAGCAGGCAGCTGATATCCCACACAGCCCATTCTGACGGCCTTTTAATAATCTTTAGGAATTATTCACAGCCAGGTAAATTCAGAATATTCATTCATTTATTTATTGTCCTTTGGCTTAGTCCCTTTATTTATCAGGGGTTGCCACAGCGAAATGAACCGCCAACTTATCCAGCATATGTTTTACGCAGTGGATGCCCTTCCAGCTGCGACCCAGTACTGGAAAACACCCATACACTCTCACATTCACACACATACACGACGGCCAATTTAGTTAACTCAATTCACCTATAGCGCATGGTGTTTGGACTGTGGGGGAAACCGCAGCATTTGGAGGAAACCCCCACCAACACGGGGAGAACACGCAAACTCCACACAGAAATGCCAACTGACCCAGCCGTGATTCGAACCAGTGACCTTCTTGCTGTGAGGCGACAGTGTTAACCACCATGCTGCCCCAAATTCAGAATATTAACACATAAATACAAAATTAATAGATTGGTAAAAGATTATGCTCTGATATCATCAGCCATGCTCCCACGCAGCCCATTCTGACGGCCTTTTTAAATAATCTTCAGGAATTATTGGCCGTGCCCTAAAACTAATTGAGCATTTGAGAGATAATAAGACTGACAGCGATCTGGCGTCCGTCAGGGATCGGGATTGTCTCCATTTCGGGCTCGTCCCTTCATCTGTGTAACTGCAGAGGCCCAGCGGAGCAGCGCAGAGATAAGACGCGGGAGCAACCGATAGCGGGACGAGAGGAGAAAAGAGCTAATTGGCCGTATTAAAGCCTGAATAACCGGCCAGTGTCCGTGCCAAAGGCCTGTCCATCACAGAGAAGATCACAGAGGGAGAGGAACTCAGGAGCTCAATGAGACTTGGATGGATGCGAAAGGAAGCCGAGCTGCTCCGGAATGAAAGGGAATTCTGTGCGTTTTATTGAATCGCCGATGTGGTCATTTAGATCCACCTGATCTGAAGATGTTAAACGGCTAATTGGTAATGAGGGGCTCGAAAACACTGCAGAAAAGCATACATTATCGGACAGAACCCGCTGACCCTCTCCATCTAAGACCTCTCACACACACACAGACTTAGACCTTTTCTCTGCCTCCGGGTTGCCAAGTCTCTCCCCCCTACCTCTTTTGAGAGAAAAGGGATAGAGTTTCCTAACAAAGGGCATTTCTGTCTCCCTGCACTATTTAGGAAATTTGACGCCCGTCGCTGTAACCTAGCTTTTGCGAATTTACATCCCAGAGAAGTGGAGAGCAGCAGGGTGATCTCATTCGCATTTGTTGAGTATTCAGACGTGACTTGAAGCTTTTTGGACGCTTAACGTATAATATCAAAACACTGGCAGCATCGACAATGTAAACGATTTCATATGCGAGATGAAAAAAACTACATATTCAGAAATACTCTGAAAATTGGTTAAAGTTGAACTTAAAATGTAAGGCAAACTTTTTATGGAAGCCTGTTGGGGGAAAACGGGAAAAAAGGTAATAGTGACTTACCTCATTTTATTTCTAAGAAAAGAACCACTAGATATAAAATAATAACTCTAAACTATTTTATTAAAAAAGATACTCAAGTGCAAACTTTAAACTCAGAATTTTACATCATATTTTTACAGTTTACATTTACAATTAACACTTTTTTTGAAAAAGTATGAAAAAGCTCATAATTTTGAGACAAACACATCATTCTGGCCTTTATTTCTTTCTAGATCTTTGACAGAAAATTAAGAATTGTGACATAAAAATTTATTTTACTACTACAACGACTTTACTACTGTACTAATCAACTTTGTATTTATATAAGAAAAATTAACTTTTTTTCCACATGTTCTTAATTTAAAGCTTGCAACTTATGTTTTTTATGTGCAAGTGTACATAGATATCATATAGTTTAGTTACACTTATGTAGTCTACATACACACACACACACACACACACACACACACACAAACACACACACACACACACACACACACTTATATATTACACTTCATTGAACATGTAAACAATGACATCAACTATATACTATATAACTGCAGGTTAACTATGTTTAAATATAATACCTTCAACTGTAAAAAGCTATTAGTTACTAGTTAATTAGTTAAAGTTATTAGTAACTAATCAAGTTGTGGTAACTAATAACCTTACCTTTTCTGATTTTGATTGTAATGCAATAATGTGCACCTTTTTTAATGCTGCTTTGAAATAATAATTATTGTATATCCAAATAAACTTGTATTGAATATATATATTGTGATATATAAACTTAACATTACAAGAAAAAGGAAATTATGAGATAGTCACAATTATCAGATTTCGCCCGTCAAGCTTTTATACCTTTTAAAGTGAACAGTTTCTTTTTTTCATATGTTTATCTTAGAGTGAAGAAAATTTTTAAATCAGCCTTTTCCTAAAAAGATAACTTTTTGTTCATTGCAAATCATGCATGTTTTTTTTATATTGTTTTTCTATTGACGCCAATAAAGAATCTTCATTTTTAATAGTGTACCACCATAGTGAAACACTAAAACACAACCCACTGAGTAAAAACATGGCATTACTCAGTAAATAATGCCTATAAAGAGCTTATTATTGAGGCTATTAGTAAAAAAGAAAGTAAAAAGTCACCTACACTCTTCGTGTGGCTAAATTGAATTACCATCAAAGCAGAAAGCAAACTATTAAAATGTATAATTAGATAAATATACTTCTGCAATAAATAAATGTGATGTTTATTAATATTGTCATTTCATACAAACACAATATAATTAAGACAATGAGTTCTATGAACCTCAAATGATACGTAAACATTACTACTTTTCAGTAACTGTATAGACACTGTATTACTATCTAGGGCTGCATAATATCAGAAAAATCTAGCATTGTAATATTTTGCTGTTCTGCGATATGAATACAATTTCACCAGAAGACTTAAATATCTCTATTTTGAATAATTTAGCATTTTAGATTGCAAAATTCATAATACAATTTGCAAACATATATATATATATATATATATATATATATATATACACACACAATAAAGAAAAAGATACAAATTCAATAGACAATGTTATATTGCTTTCCAAGGAGTTTAATAGTATTCAGAAACAGTAACTGAATAATCAAATGCTAATAATACAGTGTAGTCTTCATTGTACAAACAATTCAGTAAAATGAATCGTTATTAAAGATAAAAATGGTACAATTTTAACACTGCATATACTGCGATGTGACTATTGCGAATGATCACAGTGATATAAATGCTGAAATAATATATTGTGCAGCCCTATCACTATCTATCTAAGAGTATGAAACTGTGCTAGAAGAACTATACATGAAAAATAATGAGGTCAGGTTAGAGAAAGCGGGACGCAGAGACTCACCCCTCCTTCAATCGGGCTGGCGACCCATGCCAGCTCTCCTTGCACTGATCTGGAATCCAGCAGCGTGACTGAAGGAGAAAAACACAGAGGACTTGTGAATGAGATCACCAAAGCCTGACAGTCTCAACCATATGGATAAAACTCATCTTTTCTCAAACAAATAATGACAACAGACGCAGCCGTGGCCAAAAGCTCACTCAAAAAAAAAAGACATTTGCTGCTTGCTCAAACTACTTATTTAAAATTAGCTGAAGCAACACAAATCGTGAGTTTTAAGGGGACAACTGAATTGTTTTATGTTCAATCTACTTAAATTTGTATACACTAATAAGTTAACTTAATTCCGTCATGTTGCCCCACCATCGATTGTATGAAACCCAGCATTTTTTTTTTACAGTGCTGACACAACATTATCTGAAAAGAAATATAGCTCATTAACAAAATAGCTACGGCTAATTACTAAAAAATGTAAAATGTTGTTTACTCAAAATGTAAACAAAACCCCACTGCTTATTAAAAAATGAGGTAAACGCTGTTTTGTCTTGAAGTAAACGACCAAAAAGGCTCAACTTAATTCTAAACCACCATCAGTGTTTGTAATGATGTTTAATATCATACATTATATTATACATAGTTTGTTTATATGTCCAAATTAAAAAAAAACAATTATCAATTTTATTAGCGCAAGATAATTAGGGTCCAGAATCCAGATCATTTTTACGTAAAAAATACACCTGACATTATAAATACCAACTAGGCCAAACACACAAAAGAAGAGCGAGTAAATTAATAACATATCAAAAAAGTAAAATGTGAATAAATCTCGAGTATATCTCTGTTATTGAGGTAACGTTGGTTTTATATTCGCAGTTCGTTCAGTGCCAACTTCAGACTTGCTCCCTATATTGTTTACCATGGTACTTTGAATATTCGGTCTGAAATCACATGCTAGTAAACAACATTAACACTATTTATTTGACTAAACAATGTTGTGCTTTGACAGTCATTGGGTGACAATATGATTTCACTATTTAAATTGTGCAAAGAATATTTTTGCGAAGTTTTACTATTAAGGAGAAAGTCCGAATGTGCTACTATAAAACCAACTTTACCTCAATCTCTAAGATAAGTATGAAGTAATTTATGGCAGTAATTAGCTATACGTTAATTGGTAATTGTCCTACTGAGAGTAGCCTACACATCAGGTGCAACAAACGTATTAATACCAAAAACACTTTATCAAAAACCTTATTACAAAAACGACTTACAATTATAACTTAAGTACGTGTTTTGTTAACATGTTGTGTTTGTTATGGTTATAAACACATGGACGGACGCGCGCGCCCGAGTTTAACTTTGCGTCCTAAACTTTTCCACTTTATTCAAACCGCTTTTACCTTCATTCGCCGGAGGACTCCTCGGAGCGGACAGACCTGCACAAATCCCCAGGAAAAGCGAGGTGAGAGCGTAAATAATTCCGGCCATGAGCGCCATTCGTCCTGTAAAATAACTGTGTCTCCGTTATTCCTGTTTATTCCTCGTGCTGCTCCGCGCGACTGATGATGTCTTGACGAGACACGCACTCAACCGAGGCGAGCACTGCTGGAGGGGGCGTGGCGTTCTGGAGTGACGTCACGATCAATCAAGCAAGAAGCGGTCGATAGATTGATTCAAATTATTACTAGTGTGTTTTTTGTTGTGTTTGTAGGTGTTAAAAATAGTTTAAAACTGCGTATTGCTCAATATAATTGCAATTATTAAGAATGAATAGATTGAAAAAATCGATTCAAAGATGATTCCTTTTATATTTACTACATTTTTACGTTAAGTGGATGTAAACAATTTATTTGGGCTGAATTTAAACAAACCAATTAAGCTGAACATTACAACATTTAATTTGTTTGTTTAAATTCAGCTCATATAAATTGTTTGCAACAATTTTGCAGAAATTATACATTGTATAATTGTGTACATTATATGATTGTGTATGTGATATAGATGATATATTTATGTGAATTATTTACAAATTCCTTTAGGCTTATTTGATTACATAATAATATATTGACATATTATATCATTTGTGTGTATATATATAATTAATTTTCGTTTTCGGCTTAGTCCCTTTATTTACCTGGGGTCGCCACAGCAGAATGAACCACCAACTTATCCAGCATATGTTTTACGCAGCGGATGCCATTCCAAGCGGCAACCCATCACTGGGAAACATCCATACACACACATACACTACGGACAATTTAGCTTACCCAATTCACCGGGAATTCACTCAGGGAGAACATGCAAACTCCACACAGAAATGCCAACTGACCCAGCTGAGGCTCGAACCAGCGACCTTCTTGCTGTGAGGCGATTGTGCTACCCACTGCGCCACCACGTAATATATATAATTATTTTTTCATATTAAATATGTAATAAAAATATTGATTGAATTTTTTACAAATACAAAGAAAAATGTATTATAATGTATTATAAAATCTATTATTAATTTAATGATATTAATTAATGCTCCGTGACCTATATATGTGTATAGGCTATATATAATAATTTGATAATACATTAGGATTATAACTTTTTTTAGTTATTATGTAATCATTCTAATTAATGCTTTAAAATGACACTGATAGATCAGGTTTCCCAGTGATGGGTTGCGGCTGGAAGGGCATTCGCTGCGTAAAACATGCTGGTTAAGTTGGCGGTTCATTCCGCTGTGGCGACCCCAGATTAATAAAGGGACTACGCCGAAAATAAAATAAATGAACAACAGAAGAGGTAGCTCCTTTTCAAAACCGATGAATTATGAACTAATCTTTTATCGCCATCTTGTGTTCACTTCCCGATACAACAGGCAAAATAAACCGCATAAATACGCGCATAAGCCGCCAAATTCTCCGTGACGTCTTATATTTCTGTCATCCAAACTCTTATGGTTGAAGATAAGACACCATTTAAGACACATATAAGGCTGTTTGTGAAGTCAAAAGACACATTAAGGGGACTCGATACAGTCACCTGCGGCACTCCCAGCTCATTTTTCCGTTTTATCCTCATCTCGCCGTGAAGTAATTAAACACATCGACTGAATTCCTGGTTCCTCTCCTTCATACAGTCTCCCTCGGCTCTTATCCTCGGGGTAATACAGTAAATGCTGCAGGGAAATGCTTGTTCTTCAGCTGTTTGAAGTCAATAATCTCCATGAATGAGGTCCTGACCTGCTTTGAGACTCACTGCAGGTGTGGATGAACAGCAGCTGAATTCAACACTGACTCAAATCAATGTGTTCAGCTCTGATTGACAGCCTCATTGTGGAGGAAATACAGTGGAAAACACCGGACTGATAACAGCTGAGAGGTGAATATATGTTGCTATTGGGAATGGTGCTTTATTTTATCAACTTAAACGATTTTTAATAAAAAAGTTTATAAATAAAATAAATAAAATAAATAAAATAACAATCAAGGTCACTGGAGTCATTTTTTATTATTAATGATAATATTTGTAATTGGCCTCACGGTGGCGCAGTGGGTAGCACAATCGCCTCACAGCAAGAAGGTCGCTGGTTCGAGCCTCGGCTGGGTCAGTTGGCGTTTCTGTGTGGAGTTTGCATGTTCTCCCCGTGTTCGCGTGGGTTTCCTCCGGGTGCTCCGGTTTCCCCCACAAGTCCAAAGACATGCGGTATAGGTGAATTGGGTAAGCTAAATTGTACGTAGTGTATGAGTGTGAATGAGTGTGTATGGATGTTTCCCAGTGATGGGTTGCAGCTGGATGGGCATCCGCTGCATAAAACATATGCTGGATAAGTTGGTGGTTCATTCCACTGTGGCGACCCCAGATTAATAAAGGGATTAAGCCGAAAAGAAAATTAATGAATGAATGAATATTTGTAATTAAGTGATGCATTTATTTATTTATTTATTTATTTATTTATTGACAATTAATTAAATTACATTTCTAAAAATACATATATACATGCATGCATAATAATTACATTATACAAACGTAATAATAATAATTATTATTATTATGCATGCATGTATTATTTATTCATTTATTTATTTATAAATAATAATATAATAATGACATAATAATTACATTCCAATTTTATAATAATAATAATAATAAACAATACATGCATGCATACTAATTATAATACATTTGAACAATAATAAAAAATATTACAATAATAATATATTAATTATTTTACATTTGCATAATTATATAAATATTAGTATTAAGTAAATGTTCATTCATTCATTCATTTTCCTTTGGCTTAGTCCCTTTATTCATCAGGGGTCGCCACAGCAAAATGAACCGCCAACTTAACCAGCATATGTTTTACACAACAGATGCCTTTTTAGCTGCAACCCAGTACTGGAAAACACCCATACACTCTTTTATTTACACTCATACACTACGGCCAATTTAGTTTATTCACTTCACCTATAGCGCATGTGTTTGGACTGTGGGGGAAACCGGAGCACCCGGAGGAAACCCACGCCAACACGGGAGAACTGCAAACTCCACATCGAAATGCCAACTGACCCAGCCGTGACTCGAACCAGCGACCTTCCTTCTTGCTGTGAGGCGACAGTGCTAACCACTGAGCCACCGTGCTGCCATTCATTATTATTTTTATATTATTATTAATATTTTACAAAACTACAGTAATAGTTGTAGTTCATGTGTCTATTGTCTTTAGCACCTTTTTCAGTTTGAAGCCTCCGGTACACATTTTTGTTTGATCTTTTCTCCAAAACTATGAATGAGCAATCTATGAGCCATAAAATCTCCTCAAGGAAATGAAGGGACGGACAGCAGAGGAAGGAGTCAATCTCTCTCACCTTTCCTTCGTCGCTTTTCTTTTTTTCTCTGGCCTTTTATTTGAGCTCAGGGAAAGTCAGAACTGTTTGGTGCTCCAGTTTTTTATGTCCTCTTTTTTTTTTTTTTTTTTGCTCCTTTCTCCGACATGCTCGAATGGTTTAACCGCACACCAGGCTAAAAGGAGCGGGTCAGAGTTTACCAGAGGAAACACAGTTAGAAAGAGTCTAGTGTGAGCGAGTGAGCATCATTACGGAGGTGTTGAGAGCTGTTTCTGGTCTGGATGGTGTTCAGTTCCCTCAGTTCTTTATCTGCGATGCTTTCTCTCATCGCTGGCTCTCCTTCCTCTAAAAAGAGCGTGACAGAAGCGCGAGCGACGGCACCACTGTAACATTCATATAATGTTGCAGCTCGCTGACAGTGCCTTATATTAAGCAGACTTAATGGACTTTCTGGAAGTCTTACAAGGGAACGACAGGAGACGTATTGCCTCAGGTGACCTGAGTTTTTCTCTCTCGTTTCAGTCTGATTCTGCTCTCTTAAAGAGACAGTGCGGCCAAACATCGCATATTCATGATGCTTGAAACAGGGAATGATTTACACCGTTTAAAGTACACATGAAATCAAAACTAATTATATTGATTTTGTTAGCTCACATTGCTAGTTTTCTGGTGAACAATTCATCTGTGCATATCATTAAGACAAAAACAAATAGTTTGCCCTTGTAGTCTAGAATTAAACTAGTCTGAAAATACACTTCCTGTTTGTGTTCAGTTAAATTCTCAGATGACGTCTGTCTGCGGTATTGGGTGGGGATAACATACTTAACCACGCCCCTCCAGCTAACAAACAGAAATGTTGAGGGGGAGGAGTCTGTTAGGTTGTAATAACTCTCCCAAAACCCTTTTTCCCATCTTTCTGAATGAAACGCCTACTTTACTACATCCAATCAGCTCGCAGTAGAAAAAACAAGCCACGCCCATTGTTTTTATTATATATTCCGTTTCTCTAGGAACTGTGTCACAATATGAAAAAAAACGTTGCAGCTTCCGGTTCTTGCAGACATTAAAGTCCGAATTTTCAGCTCTTATTTGTGTATGAAATATTGTGGTGATTATTACAAACGATTTATCTGCGCATATGCGGGCAAGCTTTGCATATTCAAACTGTAAAACATACCCTGTTTCGAGCTTCATGAATATGCAAAGTTTGCCCACATATCCGCAGATAAAACGTTTATAATAATCACTACTATATTTCATACACAAATAAGAACTGAACAATTAGATTTCAAGGTGACTTCAAACTGTAAAACATTCCCTATTTCGAGCATCCTGAAGTCAACTTGAAATCCAAATGTTCAGTTCTTATTTGTGTATAAAATATATTAGTGATGGGCAGCACGGTGGCGCAGTGCCTCACAGCAAGAAGGTCACTGATTCGAGCCTCGGCTGGGTCAGTTGGCGTTTCTGTGTGGAGTTTGCATGTTCTCCCCGTGTTGGTGTGGGTTTCCTCCGGGTGCTCCGGTTTCCCCCACAAGTCCAAAGACATGCGCTACAGGTGAATTGGGTAAGATAAATTGTCTATAGTGTATGTGTGTGAATGAGTGTGTGTGGATGTTTCCCAGTGATGGGTTGCAGCTGGAAGGGCATCCGCTGCGTAAAACGTGTTGGATAAGTTGGCGGTTCATTCCGCTGTGGCGACCCCAGATTAATAAAGAGACTAAGTCGAAAAGAAAATGAATGAATGCATGAATATATTAGTAGTGTATTGCAAACAATTCATCTGCGCATGTGCGGACAAACTTCATATATTCATGAAGCTCAAAACAGGGAATGTTTTACACTGTTTAATGTCGACTTGAATTCAACATTTTCAGCTCTTATTTGTATGTGAAATATTGTAGTGATTTATTATAAATGATTCATCTGCGCATGATGGCCAAACATTCCATATTAATGAAGCTCGAAACTGGGAATGTTTTACTGTTTAATGTCGACTTGAAATTATATTTTTTGCTGTTTTTATTTGTTTGTGAAAAATTTGAGGGCTTATTTGAATCGATTCATCTGCGCATGTGCGTTCAAACATCGCAAATTCATGAAGCTCGAAACAGGGCATGTTTTACAATGTTTAATGTCGACTTAAATTCAACATTTTCAGCCTCTATTTTTATGTGAAATATTGTTGTGATTATTTTAATCGATTCGTCTGCGCATGTCGGCCAAACATCGCATATTCATGAAGCTCGAAACAGGGAATGTTTTATAGTTTAAAGTTGACTTGAAATCCAAATTTTTTTGTTTTTATTTGTATATAAAATATCGTAGCGATTATTAGAAATGATTCATCTGCGCATGTGCGGCCAAACATCGCATATTCATGAAGCTCAAATCAGGGAATGTTAATGTAAATTCACAAAGATGCCATAGAATGAAAATCTAGATATACCTAGGCATAGCTGAATAATAAGAATAAATGGAAATGATATACCGTGAGCCTAAAACACCATTGTTTCCTTGTTCTCATGTAATTCCTGTGATTTAATATCAAGCAAATAATGTTTTATAGCTCTTTGAAACGTCCCCTTTTAGGCTTTGATCCTAATTGTACTATTTTGGTGACTGTCGCTTTAAATTCAAATGAGATTGTGCTTTTTTTCAAAAAAGGGTGGAGCTACAAATGCCTATGCACCAGCATAGTGGCAGATTCAAAAACAAGACTAACGTCCTATGCTAATGAAGGAGAGATTGTCACTAATGGGCGGGGCTTTTGCCCTCTGATGACATGTACAAAGGGAAAATGTAAATCAACTGCTTCTGCAGTGTGATTATTAAAAATAATAATAATACATTTTTACCATTAGAAGCTGGTTATATTCACAGATTATTGCCACACAACCTCTTTAACCTCTTTAAACCTCTTATAAAAGTGATTTTTGCATAATAGGTCACATTTTAAAATTTTAAGTAATCATCTGGCCTCAGAAAACTTGATATTTCATGCAAAACTCATTTCATGTCCACTGTTTCAGAGCACATTTGCGTCTTTTTCATCTCACCACCGGTGATTGGGATGTTTGGGAAAAAGTCTCTAAAGCCATCACTGCTCCATTCATTTTCTATAATGCGGTTTTTGGCGTTGGGAGGACCAGTCGTAGCGTTTTAACCATCAGTCAAGTTGCTGCATTGTTTTCTCTCGCTCACTCTCCCTTTGAATCGCTCTTTTATTTTCCATCGAGAGGGGGTTAAAAAAGACAGAGCGAGAGATAGACGTGCGCTAAGAGGAAGGAGGAACAACAAAAGACAGAAAGACAGCGAGAATAAAGGAGGCGAACGCAGAGAAAAACACATTTGTCAGCACACAGGGAAGGTCAGCGGCCTCTTCTCAGTCGACGAGCTGATGTCTAGAGAAAGAGAGAGCTTTTTTAGGTGCTCTTTGATTTCTTTTCCCTCATCATTCACTTCACGTTCCCTTATAACGTGGCTTTGATGTGCTGACAGACGCTGTCTCTCTCTGTCTCTTCTTCTCTGTCTCTCGTCCTCCTCTAACAATGGAGTGTGATTGCGAGGTTTTGAGTTGTAATTTTAAGCTCATCAAGCCGTAGGAGGAGTGTAGGTGGTCTTTTCTCAGTTTTAGGACTCTTTGTGATGGAATGATGGGCGTGAAGAGGTGTTAAGAAAATAATGCGTGGTGGGAAAGATGGATACTCATTTTAATACAGTCTCTTTTTCTCTTATTTTATGGTGGCGTGATTGAAGCAGCAGCAATGCATACTGTATGGGTTTTTTCAACCACTAACAAGCTATGTATAATACCAAAAGTACAAGTGCAAAACTGTTCATACAGTCAGCTAAACACGTCTACATTGCATAAAATGCTTTTCTTATATTTTTGTTTAGTTTCTAGTCCTAATATCTAAAAATCCTTAAATCAAGAAGCATTTTCTAGCCATGCAAAAAATGCTGTCTTGTTTTAAGAAATAATACACCATAATTAGGGGCGGCATGGTGGCTCACTGGTTAGCACTGTCGCCTCACAGCAAGAAGGTCGCTGGTTAGAGTCCCGGCTGGGTCAGTTGGCGTGGGTTTCCTCCGGGTGCTCCGGTTTCCTCTACAGTTCAAAGACATGCGCTATAGTGAATTGATTAAACTAAATTGGTACTGGGTTGCAGCTGGAAGGGCATCCGCTGTGTAAAACATATGCTGGATAAGTTGGCGGTTCATTCCTCTGTGGAGATCCCTGATGAATAAAGGGACTAAACTGAAGGAAAATGAATGCCAAAATGAAGTGAGTTTTTTTTTTCTTCTTGAAACAAGCAAAATAATCTGCCAAATGGGGTCAGCAAAATAAACTTGTCAAAAGGAAAAACACAATTATTTTGCTTACCACATTGGCAGATTATTTTGCTTGTTTTTGCTTGCAAACAAATAATGTTTTATAATGCTTTGAAACTCTTTTAGGCTTTGAAGACTCTTTCAGGATTTGATCCTAATTGTGCCGTTTTGGTGACTGTCGCTTTAAATTCAAATGAGATTGTGCTCTTTTCAAAAGAGGGCAGAGCAATTGCCTGTGTCTCAGCATAGTGGCCGTTTCAAAAACAACTCTAACGTCCTATGCTAATGAGGGAGAGATTGTCACTAATGGGTGGGGCTTTCCCCCTCTGATGACACGTACAATGGAACAATGTCATAGTGTTTTAAGCAAAATAATCTTGTTTTTCTTTTTGACATAAGTTTATTTTGCTTACCCCATTGGCAGATTATTTAGCTAGTTTTAAGGTCAACTTTACTTAATTATGGCATATTATGTCTTAAAACAAGACAATATGTTTGGCTTGTCTAGGAAATGGTGCTTGGTTTAAGACATTTTAGATATTTGGGCTACAAACAAGACAAAAAATTAAGTAAGAAAAGCATTTTTGCAGTGTACTGTATGCAGTGCAAACTCTGAATAATTTTTATCATTCAGTTCTTTTGTCATTCAAACTGTACAAGAGGCAAAAATAAAAAAAAATTCATTTGCATGCTAACAAACTCATTTACAAATAGTGAACATTCATTCATTCATTCATTCATTCATTTTCTTTTGGGCTTAGTCCCTTTATTAATCTGGGGTCGCCACAGAGGAATGCACCGCCAACTTATCCAGCATATGTTTTACACAGCGGATGCCCTTCCAGCTGCAACCCATCACTGGGAAACATCCACACACACCCATTCACTCACATACACTGCTGACAATTTAGCTTACCCAATTCACCTACAGCGCATGTCTTTGGACTGTGGGGGAAACCGGAGCACCCGGAGGAAACCCACGCCAACACGGGGAAAACATGCAAACTCAGCACAGAAATGCCAACTGACCCAGTCGGGGCTCGAACCAGCTACCTTGTTGCTGTGAGGCGATTGTGCTACCCACTGCGCCACCGTGCTCCCCAAATAGTGAACAACAGTTTAAAAACAAACTGATGGTAAATTCCATTCATTTTCTGCTGTATTTATTTATTACTCTTACCAGAAAATGACATAATCACTCCAAGCTGATTGCAATCTCAGCTGAAAGATATTACTATTAAATATAGTGTCACTACCTCTTTTTGGGGGGTAAAAAGGATAGCTTGGAACTGATTTTGTTGGGAATTATTGATCCTAGAATACAGGTTTGTAGGGAAGGCAGAGTGATAATGATAGTGATAATGAGAGTGTATGAAGACAAAAAGTGGTGACCTCTGACGAGAGAAAGCCACGGGTTTCTTGACCGTGTTGTAAACCATGGGCTGTCGCTGAGAACCAAATGTGCAGCATTTCACAGTGACATCAATAGTACAAACTGTAGCATAACACCTCAGATCAGCATCCTTTAACCAAACTTGTATATACAATATATATTCATTCATTCATTCATTTTCATTTCGGCTTAGTCCCTTTATTAATCTGGGGTCGCCACAGCGGAATGAACCGCCAACTTATCCAGCATATGTTTTACGCAGCGGATGCCCTTCCAGCTGCAACCCATCACTGGGAAACATCCATACACACCCATTCCACTCATACACTACGGACAATTTAGCTTACCCAATTCACCTATACCGCATGTCTTTGGACTTGTGGGGGAAACCGGAGCACCCGGAGGAAACCCACGCCAACTCAGGGAGAACATGCAAACTCCACACAGAAACGCCAACTGACCCAGCCGAGGCTCGAACCAGCAACCTTCTTGCTGTGAGGCGAACGTGCTATCCACTGCGCCACCGTGAGGCCCCCTATATAATATATATTGTGTATTTATTGTACAGTACGTGGTTTGAAATATCTATATTTTTAATGTAGGCTACCAACAGTTTGAAGTAGACCGCAATGTATGACGGGAATTGTTTTGTTGTACGATCCAAAGTAGGTTTGCACCTTTTTTTTCAGCGACGTATATTGCGATATGAATATAATTCCATGAGAAGACTTGAATAGCTCAATTTGAAAAGAATTCATAATCCTATATCAATTGTGAGGATTTCATAGGACAGATAATCTGCATTAATCAAACAGTTAGCGTTTTCTGGAGAGTCTAAGGCTATTCAGGCAGAGAAATTAATGAATCAAATGTAAATAAATAACACAGTGTCAGGTATCTGTTCTGTGTCATGTGATTCCTTTGTTCTGTTTCCCGCCGTTTCATAATGTTCATTTGTTTCACCTGTGTCTCACCCCTGTGTCCATCGTTTAATCATCTTCCCTCGTGTATTTATACCCCTTAGTTTGTTTCCTTTGTTGTCCGGTATTGTATTGTAAGCACGTCATTCTGAGTGTCCTTCCATGTCGTCTTCATCCCCTGATTCCTGTATGTTGATGTTCCAGCGTTCTCCGTGAGTGTTTGTAAATAAATTTGTGTTTTTGTTAAATCCCGTGTTCCTGTGCCTTCATGTTAAAAGTCGAGCGTGACAACTGCGTGTCTTTATTGTATAAACTACAATTAACCTTTAATAAAACTACAAATGTTATAAATTCTTATACCACAAATGCTGTAAAAAAACACTTGAAATCTCATAGTCATAAGCCCTATAAACAAAGTAAACAACAAATAAAAAACTTCTTCACTCTATTAAAGTAAAATTTCACAATGACTCCACAATGTGGTTTCTGGTCAACTATAATCCCCACTCAAATTTCCTAATGAATGACTAAACTAGTACTTAAACTGAACTGACATTGCAGGTCCTGTGATGTGACTTGGCGGATATGCACATTGCGATATTGATGGTGAAACTATATATTTTGCAGCCCTAATCCAAAGCTATAAAATGTATATAATATAAAATATTTTCCGCAGGGATTGAGGGAAACTGAGGTTTTTCACTGTAAAGTACTGCATTTGCATCAGATTGCACACATAACCATTCTTTTGCACACTCAAACTGTAAAAATTCTAATTCCAAATGAATATCTGCAATGTGCATTGGTTAAAACAACACGCGTAATCTCACATGCTTGGTTATCTCTAACGCACGGACATGAATGCTTGAAAACATACTGAATTCTGTAATTGTCCTCTGTAGTTGCAGTAAAATGGGATGGAAATTTATACAAAGTACACAGAAATCCATTCCTGAACATCAAAATAAAGTAGCAAAGTTTCAAATTCAGAATGAGAGAGTTTGTCATATTCATCAAGCTACACTTTCACATCATCATCATCATCATCATCATGTTCATGTGTACGTGTTTGTGCTGAAGGTGTGTGCATTTGTTTTCCCAATAAACCCGTAGAAATGTACTCAATTCTCTACTGTTAACCCACTTCCCATAAACACACACACACACACACACACACACACACACACACACACACACACACACGGACACACACATGTACAATGGAAGGTGTTGCAGCTCCAGACAGTCTGTCGTCCTGCATTTCCAGAGCTTTAGAAAAACAAACTAAAAATATACACTATTTTTCTTTTACCTTGACCCTAAAAGTCAAATACAAACTTTAGCAGCAGTCATGTCTATGTTCGCATGAACGATCAGGTTGTGTAGTTTGTCAGAGCTGTGTGTTTATAGGTTTACATGAGCTCTCTGTGTGTGTGAGGGAGTGTGCCTGGTATTCATGAAATTGTGGGAACAGAATGTCCTCACAAGTATAGTAACACCAGACCTTGTAGGGACTTTTTTTTTTTTGGTCCCCAAAAGGGAAATTGCTCATAAATTGCACAGAGTTAAGTATTTTGAAAATGTAAAAAAGAAGATTGTTTCATGAGAGGTTTGGGTTTAGGATTAGGGTTAGGGTTGGGGTACAGGGGGACAGAATATACAGTTTGTACAGTATATAAATCAATACGTCTATGGGACTTCCCCAACAAGATAGCTCTACAATTTGTGTCAAATTTAAAAAGTCTCCTCAAGTGTTATAAAGCCAGTAATTTTTTTACTTTAAGACATTTATAGGACCCTATTAGAAAAACGGCGCATAAATCCAGAATTAAGCATTTTGAAAATGTAAAAGTACCGATAGTTTCCTGTGAGAGTTGGGTTTAGGGGTAGGGTTGGGGGAAAAGGACACAACATACACTCTGTACAGTATAAAAATCATTATGTCTACAGGAAGTCCCTATAAAGCACAAAAACCCTGTGTGTGTGTGTGTGTGTGTGTGTGTGTGTGTGTGTGTGTGTGTGT
>CAIGQW010056839.1:8368372-8378595 GCA_903798125.1 Danio choprae | reverse complement strand
TGTGTGTGTGTGTGTGTGTGTGTGTGTGTGTGTGTGTGTGTGTGTGTTAGTGAAATCTTCCATAGCCTCAGGAGAGGAAACTGATCTTGATGTTTTTGTCTTAAATTAAATCTGGTCCTCTGCAAACTGTCATTACCACACACACACACACACATTTATCTAGCTATGTATTCTAAAGGAAGACTTCCTATTGACTTCTGTTAGTCTGAAAAGTTTTACAGTAATACAGTATATACATGAAGTATGTCCTTTTGTAGAGTAAGAAGCATTTGTTGCTCTGTATTAGGGCTGCACAATTCAGCATCGATATTGCAATGTGTGCATCCCAAATAATCACATCACAAAACATGCAATGTTGAGCTGGGATTATAGTTGATTATAACCAATGCAGAGTTAAATCATAAAAGAGTAAAAATGTATCTTCTGCATGCATTTTAAAAGAGATAGTTCCCCCAAAAATGTAACTTTACACACCATTTTCATTTCACCCTTCACTTGTTTCAAACATTGAGTTGAATCATCATTGTTGAACACAAAAAGAAGATATTTTGATAACTCGTAAGTGTTTGAAACTAGTAAAGGGTGAGTAAATAGTGAGTAAATCTTCATTTTTGGGTGAACTATGCCTTTAAGGCATGTGAGCATTTCAATATTTAAGAGTTTAAATCATTTGGCTACAAGAAATTATAATGTTTGTGACTTTCATAATGATTACCTGATGAGACTATCCAGTGTTGATTATTCAATATATGTACCTCAATACTGTTAGACTCTCCAGAAAACTATAATTCACTTTTATCTTTGCCATATTGTATTTATCTATGCTTGAAATGTGTTCATCTTTGTTAAAGTGGCAAACTTGGTCATTTCTTGTGTCCAAATCACTTGAAATCGCTTGAGATCCTGCGATGTGACTATTGCAGATTCGCACATTGTGATAGTGATGCTGAAACGATATATTGTGCAGCCCTAATTACATTTATAGATTTATTCCATTGTGCACTTAAGGCTTGGTGCTTTACTTTACAATGTGACTTGAAATACAGTGCATGAGTCCATAAGTCCACGCATTGATCCTGTGGGCCAGCCTGACCTCCCGCCGGTGCCCTACCCACACCTGCAGCTTTTCCACGACGGACATCCAGCTTCTCCAGCCTCCGGCGCCTAGACTGCAGCTCCACATAGGAAGTTTGGCCAGAAGAATAATGGTCGTGCCCAACAGAGCCTGGTTTCTCTCGAGGTTTTTTTTTTTCCCTTCACTTCGTCAATTGGTGAAGTTTTTTTTTTTTTTTTTTTTTTCTGGCCACTGTTGCCACTGGCTTGCTCGGATCGGGACTTGTGGAGCTGCGCTTCGGTGGATTTACTCTTCAGTGTTTGAACTTTCAGCAGTGAAACTTAAACCACACTGAACTGAACTGAACTGAACTAAACTCTGAAATCTGGACTTTACTAGAACTTGTTAAGCTGCTTTGACACAATCTACATTGTAAAAAGCGCAATATAAATAAACTTGAATTGAATAAAGTTGAAGATAGTGGTCAAGGATGAGAAAATGACAAATGCAAAAAAAAAAATAATAATACGTTTGTAAAGCCTAAAAAAACTGAAAGTAACTAAAAGGACAAAATAAATCCTTAAATCTTTAACTCAAATCTAAAGAAAACAGAAAATGTAAAAATTTTAAATGTATTTAAACTATTGATAAACACTGTAGTTGTTACTTGCTGGTACCACTTTTATGTTTTCTATTGTATATTTAAGAAAAGAATATATAAAAAATAAGTGAAGTTTATTTATAAACTAATTTGGAGAGGATCACGTGCTTATGATTGCTGCGGCTGGTCCCGCATTATCCACTTCATGATTCACCAATCAGACGATTCCTAAGCCACTATAAATACCCTAAGTTTCATATCACAGCCATCTTCGTTTTGAAGAATCCCCCCTTCCACCCCTACTCCTCCTTTCCTAGATGGGTGGCCCAGTGGTTAGCACTGTTGCCTCACAGCAAGAATGTCACTGGTTCTAGTCCTTACCAAGCCAGCCGACGTTTCTGTGTGGAGTTTACACGTTCTCCCCGTGCTCACGTGGGTTTCCACCGGGTTCCCTGGTTTCCTCCCACCGTCCAAAAACATGCAACTTAAGTTAGACTAATCCAAATCAGCATCATAGACATGCTCCTAGTAAGTAGTCATCTCAAGAGCAATCACTATCTGTTCATTAGCTACTACAGCAGGGGAGTTCTCGAGATCTACCTGAGCTCAAACTCCCCTCTCGCCTTGCAAACGGGAGGGAGCCCCGGGCTCGAGGATCTATGAGCTCAGGGCTCAATGATCTGGCCTGGGACAGCATGCCAAACAAGCTTTATAACCAATCATCAGCTAAGTGTGAACTCTTGAAATTACACTGTTTAGATTAACTACCATTCAGGTTGGGAGGCTGTAAATTTTCTTATGCTTATCATTTCGGCAAGGATTATTTTGATCAAAATGTGAAATTTGTGATTTAAGAAATATTTCTATTTCACATAAACGCTGTTAATATCCATCATAGAATGCTGGCACACAATATTGTTTACGTCATTCATAATAAGAAATGAACAAATAATCATCATATTAGAATGATAGAGTAATAATACTGTAATCCAGCTATATTGTCAATGACTACGTTTACATAGACATCAGTAATCGAAATATCGAACGTATTTTTAAAAACAAGACCACATTTTTTTTGCCTGTCTAGAAAATGCTTCTTAATTTAAGAACTTTTCTATTTGGACTAGAAACAAGACCAAAAATCTAAGTAAGAAAAGCATTTTTTCGCAGTCTGCTTGTAGAGTAGATTAAAGCAGATACCAAGAGAAGAGAAAAGGCAGAGATGTTTAGGATGTTGTTTTATAAAACTACAAGATTCTCTGGAAGCATCTTCTGGCTGCCTCTCCGTGTGTGTTTGAGGGATTTCAGCAATGATCTGGCCACCCACTGATGCGACTCCTCTGTCTCTCAGCGTCTCGCTAATGGAAAGACGTTGATTTGGGGGTCAGAAATGTGAGTGAAAACCCTGCTCTTCGTCCTGCGGATATCAGGCAATGCTGGAATGTGTGCTGGAAACCAAAGACACTTTTCTTTGTCTCCTTATCTGAGAGGCTCTTGTCATAGAGTCAGTGTCTGGACGTCTGTGCAGGGTTTTGTCCCTGTCGAGTGAAGATTAAATCCAGTGGGAAGAGTGAATGAGAGAGGCTTTCTTTTTTCGCTTTTTCGGCTATCTCCTGCACGTCTGGATCAATCTGAAGCCGAGATTAGAGTCTGAGACTGATGCTGATAATCTGTCCGAGGGTCTGTTCGCATGTTTAGGATTAGCAGAGGAGCATCTGAGAGACCAGTGAGGGTTTATTTTTCTGTCTGCTTTCTTGGGGTTTTCTTTACTCTAGCAACATTTAACACTGCAAAACCTACTATGTTGAAGTATAGAGGACTGCCATAGTGGATTGAGTCTTTTGTGAAGGACTGAAACGCCATTTTTACTGGGAAAATCAAAAGCATATTTGACATATACAGTACTTTAAGGTGCCATATAATGCATTTATTCAGTAAGTTCAGTTGTTCTCTTATATCTACATAGTAGGTATGTGGCTTATAGGCAAATTCAGAAATTCTCTAGAACTTGACCATATTTGGAAGGGTCATGAATATTAACGCACAATGTTTTTACAAATTTAAGTGGATTGAACATTAAATAATTAAGTTGTCCCCCCAAAAAACTGTATTTTAATAAACTGAGTACAAATCTTTTCAACTGAAGGGAGATTTATTTTATTTCGATGCATTAGATGTGTCACTATGAATATACTGAAAATAATTTTGTTATTTTACTCAACAAAATGGACAGGAAGACATGTATTTAGAGTTTCTAAAGCTGTAATGTATATGACAGATGAGAGCTAAGTGATATGACACAATGCATAAACATGCATTAAACACTTATATTCAACAGTTTACTTGTTTGTTGCCTCATTACAAACACACACAGCAAAATATGAAATTACAAAAACTAGGCATGGTATAATATCTGCTTTCAAGGTTTACTGCGGTTCGGAAAAGTATGTATATTCATTTTATTCATTTTCATAGTTTGTTGGGCAACAGTATCTTCAGCAGCAAAGGACCCTCCACATCAAAAGCTACTGGTCAGATCACGATTTAGCAAACATCTGAAAAACAAATCCCTTATAAACCAACATCCAAGCATGCTCTAGACCTGAACAGTGCAGTGGCTTACTTTATATCCAAAGAAAAGAAAGATAAGTACTGCGTTTCAAGTTGTAAATAAATCTCTGTTTTTCAAACTATTGAAGACAGCAGAAGTTAAAGATTTATTTGAATTATTCAGCCTGACATGTTTACTGTTACAAAATATTAGAAATGTTTCTTAAAATAAAATATATTGTGTTCAATGGGGAAAAAAAGGGGGTAAAAAGACATTTAATAAGAAGATACTTTTGAGTGGTGATCATAAAGCTGTGTATTTTATAACCCATGCCTATTAAAAACACAATATTCAGTTTTGGAGTGAATTAAAGCTTTAATGACAGATAATAATGACGATAAGTTATCAAATAGGCAAAATAAAGGATTCATGGATGCGTGTGAATGGAGATTAAGTAATTAATTGGTCACACTTTACAATAAGGTTTCACTAGGTAAAGTATTTACTTACGTGAACTAATTCTGAACAATACTTGTACAGCATTTTTTAATCATAGTTTAACATTTGCTAATGCATTATTAAAAAAGCTAATTCATTCTATTAACATAACTTAACGCACAGTGAGTTAACGAACTAACAATGTGTAACTGTATTTTCATGAACTAACATGAAGATATACTGTAATGTGTTGTCAATTGTTTGTTCATGTTTGTAAATGCATTAACTAACATTAGCTAATACAGCCTTGTTGTAAAGTGTTGCCAATTAATTAATGAATAAATCAAAATTAATAAATGTTGCCATAATTTCACTGTATTTATTGCATATACCAGCAGGACATAACAGAGTCAGCTCAACCGTCTAAACAGTGACCTCATGTTCCCATCCTTTCTGTTCGGTCTCCGGAGTCTGATCGACGTTTATAGTAAAGTCTGAGGCATCTTTCATCCTCCTAGATTTCATCCATACGCACACAGACATCTAAACAAAGCGAGAGAGCTCTCCACGCATGCTTGTGTTTGCACGTAAATGAGTGATAAGGAAGATGGAAAACAGAGATGTTTTTCAGGAGTAGGAGGACACCGCACTCCAGATTATTTAAACATCGCGCATTCTTTATTTATGATGCCGAAACATGTTTTACTCAGATGTGTGAGGCGGATCCTGAAGACATATGGACGGGAGAATGAAAGGTGACTGGTGCATGCTGGGAAAACACCCAGAATGCCTTATTCATCATCTTCTGGTTTCGCCTCCCTTTCCTGGCTCGGCTCTCTCTCCATCATAAATGCATCAGTACATGGAAAACTGGAGGATTATGATATTCAATCATTGTCTGCTTATGCACTTTATAATCATTTCGTAATGGAACCGTTTAATAATGTTTTATGATGGTTTGATTCATGCACATGGGGTTTCATAGGTATTTTGTTATCTGGGTAACATATTCAGTGCTTTACACAGAACCTAAAGGGATTGTTCACCCAAAAATTAAAATGTACTCACGATTTATTTGAACCTTTATGGGTTTCTTTCTACTTTTCAACACAAGCCATATCACCCTGCAGCCCAAGACCGGTTACTCACTGAATCTAAGCAGGGCTAAGCCTGGTCAGTACCTGGATGGGAGACCATATAATTAGGTTGCTGTTGGAATTGTTGTTAGTGAGGCCAACAGGGGGCGCTCAACATGTGGTCTGTGTGAGTCCTAATGCCCCAGTATAGTGAAGGGAACCCTATACTGTCAGTGAGTGTCATCTTTTGTATGAGACGTTAAACTGAGGTCCTGACTCTCTGTGGTCATAAAAAATACCATGGCACTTCTCGTAAAGAGTAGGGGTGGTCCTTGGCCAAATTCCCTCTATTGGCTCTTACGATCATGGTGTGTGGTGGATGCACTGGTGCCATTGTCCTGTGACTGCCATCGTAACATCCAAGTGGATGCTGCACACTGGTGGTGGTGTGGTTCTCATGATTGTGAAGTGTTTTGGGTGTATGGTCACACACAATAAATGCGCTATATAAATACGTATTACATTACATTCCATTACATTACAAAAGATTATATTTTCAAGATGAAACATGTAGCCATTGACTTCCATAACAAAAACAAATGCTATTGAAGTCAATGGTGTTTTCAGCTTTCTTCAAAATATTTTGTGTTCAACAGAGGAAAGAGACTCAAACAGTTTGGAATAAGTAAGGGGAATTAAATGCGTGAACTTCCCCATTAGGTGTATTGAACTGGATGTTGCGAGTGATTTTCTTCCCTATTACAATGTACATCCTAATAAAATGACTTCTCAAACAAGAACATTTTAATGTAGGGCAGGACTTGAGTTTGTGATGTGATTTGTGGCTTTGATTTTGGTGGATCTAGATGTAAAGAGAAGGGGAAGTTATTTTAATTAGAGAATACAAGCATGCATGAATTCAACACAAACAGATACTTTTTTATTTAATTTTTATAACCAGAAAGAGTGTCCTGGATGGCATACATTGGCAGCAATACAGTTGGGGTGCACTCACACTAGGCTATTCGAACCGTGCCCCGGCACATTTCCCGGTTCGTTTGACAAGTGTGAGTGCTCCAAATCGGGCCCAGGCATGGTTCAGTTGGCCGACCCTGGCACGGTTGGAAGAGGTGTACCAGAGTTCGATTTGATTGGGCTTTGGTGCTTGTAGTGTGAGTGCAAAGCGCGCCTGAGAGTGAAACTGAAGACGCACCGTCACCTTTAAGGGACTGTTTCATATGGATTTATTAATCATTCTTACTTTTCAATGAACACAAACTGCCATAGTTTATTATAGACGCAAACCCCTCACTGCACGTCAGCTGCACCCTCAGCAAACCTCTCAATACGTGCAGCACGATGACGCACGCATACATCTGCACCGGTCACTTTGCGTAACATTGGACTGCTAGTTACATCATACTACCTCCCTGCATACCATTAAGACACTGTTACTTTATCATAATTATCATGTTTACAAGCTTTTTGCACTATATACAGTTTTGCATTATACTATACTTTTTGCATTATATCCTGTTTTGCATCTGCACAACTCTGGCTTGCTCTCCTTGCCATATGCCCCTAAGTGTAATTGTATTGTTTGCAAATTTTTATTTTTTGCTTATATTTTTAGATTATATTATGTGTATAACTACAATAAATTGTATTTATTTTAGTATTAATATTATATTTTAGGCACCTAGGGTCTGAGAGTAACGCAATTTTGATTCTCTGTGTGATTGAATTGACAATAAAGCTGACTTTGACTATGACTTTGACTTCCGCCTAAACCGATCAACGATTTTTTCGTCACCTCATACTTCAGTTTCTCATCACATCTTCTGACCAATCAAATGCTCTCTAGTATCTGACATGCCTCACTTCCTTCAAGACGCTTCTCATTTGCTTTTCGTTTTGATGCGATTGAGCTCAACCACTCTCACTGGCAGAGCTTTGATAAAAACAACGCTATTGGCTGTTTTTGTCAAATGGGAGGAGCTACTGTATGTCCCGCCCTCTTTTAATTTTTTCAGTTGAGATCACGTCAAACTTCGAATAAAAATGCACATTTCAAAGCACTTCACAGGACCTTTAAGAAGGAATAAAAGGTGCAAATCGATGCAATATTCTACCATAAACAAGTACAAATAATAAAATATAGCAGATTCCAATTTCTGCCATCATTTACTCATCTTTAACTTCCAAACCAGTTTGAGAAAATACATTAAAGAATGCTGGAAACCTGTAAAGATTGACTTCCATAGTAGGAAAAACAAATACTATGGAAATCAATGGTTACAGGTTTCCAACATTCTTCAAAATGTCTACCTTTGTGTTCAACAGAAGAAAGAAACTGGTTTGGAACAAGCCAAATGTAAATGCGGTCATAATTTCCATTTTTGTGTAAACTTTCCCTTTAAAATGACTTATTTTAAGTCCTACAGTATTCAATAAAACAATACAAATTATTTCACATTGACTTAAAATGCCTTCTTTCTCTGCTGCAGTATGTAAGGTGGGCTACTACAGGTCTCTTTCTTCAGACGTGGGCTGTCGTAAATGTCCACTGCACAGTTACTCGGTGAAAGAAGGAGCCACTTCCTGCGATTGTGACAAAGGATATTACAGATCAGAGACGGATCCTGCTGCCATGCCTTGCACACGTGAGTTTAACACAAACACATGCGCCAGGTTGAAGTGTGTGCATGGTGCCGGTATAAGATTCTGATGGTATGATAACCTTGGATGAAAATTTCATGGTATCACAGTATTCTGATTACTGCTCTAAAATATGTCAAGCTTTTTTAAATGGCTTAGTAAAAAACAACAACTTGATTTACCCATTGAACACACTATATTTTATTCTAAGAAACAGTTATAATATAATGGAACAGTAAAGATCTCAGGATAAATAATTAAAGTAAATCATTGACTTCTGCTGTCTTCATTCTCAGATTTCTTTATAGCTTGAAAAGGCGTCTTTGGATATTGTTCTTTGCATATAAAGTAAAGCTACTGCTCTGTTCAGCTCTATAGCATGCTTGGATGTTGGTTTATAAGCAATTTGTATTTCAGATGTTTCCTGAATTGTGGACTGACCAACTTTTGATGTAGAGATACTGATGCCCTAAAAAAAACTAAATAAAATAGTCATAAAAACACGTAGGAAGAACGGTATAACAGAAAATTGTAGCATGTTTTTGGCCGTGTTTTTGGACACTGCTATGATGATGATTTTGCATGGGTGTTAAAAAAAATGAGTCAATTACTTTCCTTAATTTGGTCAGATATTGGGGTTTCTATTTAATGAGCAGATTTTTTTAATTAAATACTCATTCATTCATTCATTTTCCTTCGGCTTAGTCCCTTTATTCATCAGGGGTCACCAAATCCGCACAGAAATACTAACTGACCCTGCCGGGACTCAAACCAGCGACCTTCTTGCTGTTAGGCGACAGTGCTAACCACCGTGTCACCAATAAATAAATATAACTGTTTTTTTTTTTTTTTTTGAATGAGCTGTTCCTGCTTAAAAAAACTAATGTTTAAAAATGCACAAGCCATAATTTATAGCTTAAGTAGAATATAGATTCAAAATGAATGACACAATCCTCTACAAAATATTTTGTGATTCATGTTTTTATTTTTCCCCTTTCATTTATGCTTTCGAATTGCATTATGAGACCTTGATCTTTCTTCTCCTTTCTTTCTACCTCAAAAAGTTGGAAAAAGTGACTTTTATTAACATTTTAATAGTTTGAAGTGATATATTGTCTGGGTTGGTGTTGTATATTACACTACAAAACCTTGTAATAAACTGGCAGTACGTCTTCTGGTATTTCACAGACTTTCTCTATATTATTTCCTAAATAATATTATTATTATTTCAAAGGTCACTGGTTCGAGTCTCGGCTGGGCCAGTTGGCATTTCTGTGTAGAGTTTGCATGTTCTCCTCATGTTGGCATAGCTTTCCGGGTGCTCTGGTTTCCCTCACAGTCACATGTGCTATAGGTGAATTGGATGAACTAAATTGGCCGTAGTGTATGAGTGTGTGAGTGTTTGGGTGTTTCCCAGTACTGGGTTGCGACTGGAAGGGCATCCACTGCGTAAAACATATGCCGGAATAGTCGGCTGTTCATTCTGCTATGGCGACCTCTGAAATTGAGACTAAGGAGAAGGAAAATGAATGAATTAAATTATTTCAAACTACTAAAATGTCAGTAAAAGTCACTTTGTTAAACTGTAGAGTTGAGTTTTTAAACATCAAAAGTCGACAGGGCAGAGATCAACATCCCATAATACAATTCACAACAGCAAATGAATAACAAATATTTTTTACAGCACACCTAAACCTTAAAATTGTCAGCATTTAATCGCCCTTTACTTGTTGATATGATGTTGAAAAGATGATATTTTGAAAAATAGGTTTAAAACCTGGTAACCATTGACTTCCATAATATTTGTTTGTCCTACTATAGCAGGGGTCACCAATCTCGGTCCTG
>CAIGQW010056839.1:8322127-8336172 GCA_903798125.1 Danio choprae | reverse complement strand
GATGGATGGATGGATGGATGGATGGATGGATGGATGGATGGATGGATAGATAGATAGATAGATAGATAGATAGATAGATAGATAGATATTTTGTATTCTCTATTGGATTCGAGTCAGGTGATTGGCTGGGCCATTCTACAGCTTTATTTTCTTTCTCTGAAAGCATTTGAGAGTTTCCTTGGCTGTGTTTTGGATCATTGTCTTACTGAAATGTACACCCTGGTTTCATCTTCATCACCCTGCTAATGTAGATGTTGGACTGAAGCAGCTAATATTAATTTACAATAAAGAAGGGCAGAGGGTTGCTGAAGAACTACTGAGAGACTTCAGCTGCTGTCTGGGCTTTCACTGCCTTTCTACACCTCCCTTTCTTCATGTGCTCTATACTTTTTACTGCGTCATTTCATTTTATTACACATAACTTAATTTGTAAACTAATTAGATTTGTTTTCTTTGCATATATGGATTTCTTTGGTTGTTACCAACATCTGGTGAAAATTTCAAGTCAACAGCACCTTTTGAAATATGTTTTCTGAGAAAAAGGTTGACGTGTTCAATACTTATTTCCCCACTATAGATAGATAGATAGATAGATAGATAGATAGATAGATAGATAGATAGATAGATAGGTAGATAGGTAGATAGATAGGTAGACAGACAGACAGACAGACAGACAGACAGATAGTGGGATAGATAGTGGGTCTCGTCTGTGGGTCTCGTCTATCAAGTCTGATCTTTATTTTGAATAGATAGATAGATAGATAGATAGATAGATAGATAGATAGAATATATAGATAGATATGACATTTATAATTACTAAAATGTTTACTTATTACATACTATATATGTATACATTTTAATATATATGTATGTATACAGTATAGGTGTTTACACACACACACAGGCACACTTTTATTTTATTTTCGACTGTACATGCTGATAGAAATTGAATGTTTTGAGCAGCAGGTGACACCTTAATCATTGATTTATATTTCCGTATTAAATTAAAATGGTTGGAGACAATACCTCAACAGGTTGCTTTCATTCAGCACTGTCAACAGTTAATTTAATTTTAGCTCATAAACATCCCCGTGAAACTATAAAGCTGTCTTAAACCTCCTGCATTGTGTTACAGCACAGCTAATGGAGTTGAATGCCTCATTTGCATAATGTAAATGAGTATGAAGTGAATCTAATTATGTAAATAGGGGTGGTGTGGGATAGCCGGGCCTCTCAGTATCTCTCATCAATGATTCAACAGCATTTCGATACAGTTATTATCTTCTTTCAAATGCAAGCTTTTTATTTAAGCAAGGAATTGTTCACAGTATTTCCGATAATGTTTTTTCTTCTGGAGAAAGTCCTATTTGATTTATTTTTGCTAGAATAAAAGCAGTTTTTTTTTATTTTAACCATTTTAAGGTCAATATTATTAGCCCCCTTAAGCAGTATGTTTTTGATTATCTACAGAACAAACCATCATTATACAATGACTTGCCTAATTACCCTAACTTGCCTTATTAACCTTGTTAAGCCATTAAATGTCACTTTGAGCTGAATACTAGTGTCTTGAAAAATATCTAGTCCAATATTATGTACTGTCATTATGACTAAGATAAAAGGAAGTTATTAGGGGCTAATAGTTCTGACTTCAACTATGTTTTGATAGAGATCATTGTCACATAGAGTTCACTGTCAAATGTAAACACACATGTTGGCACAACCAAACAGCCAGAAGTCAACGAACACCTCATTTGCATTCTAATAGGGTGGGTGGGAAAGGGGCGGGGCTGGGAAACTCTGACTGCGAAGGGGGCGGTGTCAAAGGTCAGCTGTGCTCCTCAGGCCCTCTGGAGGATCTGTCAGTCAAACTCGCCTCAAGGTCAGCAGAAAGGCCAGTCCAACAAAGATGGCCGACAATACGTCTGGTCGAGCTTTATTTACCGCACTTCCTCTATAGGACAAGAGCATTGGCTGGGTGTCAATCATCCTGGTTGATTTGTCTTTGAATAAATTACATTATTCATGTTCTGAGCCTAACGTTTACATTGTTGGTCGACTTTGAGTTTTGTGAGAAGATACGGTGTCACATGTGCCCAGTGCAATCTCTAACATTCAAATACGGTCAGTTTGAACATTTTTCAGCATTATTAGCCCTCCTGGATTATTAGCCCCCCTGTATATTTTTCCCCAATTTCTGTTTAACAGAAAGAAGATTTTTTTTTCAACACATTTTTAAACATAGTAGATTTAATAACTCATTTCTAATAACTGATTTATTTTATCTTTGCCATGATGACAGTACATCATATTTGACTAGATATTTTTTGAGATACTAGTATGCAGCTTAAAGTGACATTTAAAGGCTTAACTAGGTTAATTAGACAAGTCATTGTATGATGGTTTGTTCTGTAGACAATATTAATAAATATTTCTTAAGGGGGCTAATAATTTTGACCTTAAATTGGTTTTTAAAAAATTTAAAACTGCTTTTATTGTAGTCGAAATAAAACAAATAAGAGTTTCTCCAGAAGAAAAAATATTATAGGAAATACTGTGAAAAATTCCTTGCTCTGTTAAACATCATTTGGGAAATATGTAAAAAAGAAACAAAAATTCACAGGAGAGCGAATAATTTTGACTGTACATTTAACAGTCATTACATTTATAGAGCACTTTCAAAACGGCTAGCGTTGACCAAAGTGCAAAATAAGACAATAAGAGGTGAACAACAGTATGAGACGTGTGTTGAAATTTTAATTGGTCAGGTTAGATTCGTTGCCGTTTTCTCACAGAAACCCAAATCTGTCAATATAAATTGTTTTCTTTTGGTCTTTCTTTGTGTTTGCAGGCAAACCAGTTATGATTATCACTGAATACATGGAGAACGGCTCACTGGACATGTTTCTCAGAGTAAGATTATGTTTGTCTGTCTGTTATAACTTATTAGTCAATAAGTATGAATAATTAAGATTTTTAATGACTTTGAAATATTCTGATTGGCTGCTCAAGAGAGATTTCTTAATGTTTACTATTGGAAAGTTTTACTAATTAATGCTTTTGGCAAATCTGTGGAAGACTACTATCCAGAAATGTGCAAAGTAAAGCATTTAAAAAAACCTTTGGTTTTTTTGGCAATAATAAATTTTATCAATTTAAAAGGTGACAGTAAAGACCATTAGATTTCTATTTCATTCATTTATTCATTTTCTTTTCGGCTTAGTCCCTTTATTAATCTGGGGTCGCCAGCAGAATGAACCGCCAACTTATCCAGCATATGTTTTACGCAGCGGATGCCCTTTCAGCTGCAACCCATCACTGGGAAACATCCATACACACTCATACAATTCGGACAATTTAGCTTACCCAATTCACCTGTACCGCATGGCTTTGGAATTGTGGGGGAAACCGGAGCACCCGGAGGAAACCCACACCAACACAGGGAGAACATGCAAACTCCACACAGAAACGCCAACTGACCCAGCCGGGGCTCAAACCAGCAACCTTCTTGCTGTGAGGCGATTGTGCTACCCACTGCGCCACCGTGCTGCCCTCTATTTTAAATAATTGTTAACAAAATATGTATTTTTTCATCAAATAAACATCTTGAATAAATGTTTAGCAAAAAAAAAGGAAGCCACAATTTTCAACATTAATAAAAAAAATTATAATAATAAAAAACAGAAAAGTTTTTTTTAGAATCAAATCAGCATGCTGGAATTATTTCTGAAGAGTCAGGTGTCTTTATGATACTGAAAACATTTAAAAATATATGCAGGGACATTTATTGCTTTCATAACTTTAATTTTTTGTTCTTCTTTCAGAAGAACGATGGCCGCTTCACCGTCATTCAGCTGGTGGGCATCCTGAGAGGAATCGCCTCCGGTATGAAATATCTCTCCGACATGAGTTACGTCCACAGGGATCTGGCAGCGCGAAACATACTAGTGAACAGCAACCTGGTGTGCAAAGTGTCTGATTTTGGCATGTCCAGAGTGCTTGAAGATGAACCAGAAGGAGCCTATACTACCAGGGTAAGAGTGTGTCTATGTGTTTACATTTATTCATATATATAATCTTACGTTATACTTTATGGCTGCTGAATGCTTGAATCTGATTGGCTGATGAATATTCTAAGGTATTTTCACATAAACACACAGCTAATGTAGTTCCAGACAGGTATTGACCACTTTACATTTGAATGATATCAGTTATTCCACAATTCACATTAGGTTTTCCCCCTCTATTTTTGTGTTTAAGTCTGTTTTAAATACTTATCTATTTTCTCTCACTTTTAATATTCCTTGATTACTGTTTTTATTGCTTATTAAATGTTTTCTTTTATCTTAAATTTTTTCCTCTGTCTTTAGTACTCCTATGTACAGCACTTTATATAGCACTTTAAATGTGCTATATAACTAAATATTGTATCGTGTTGTATTTCCACTGATCTACTGTATATTAGAGAACTGAATTGCTCATAATGTCATTAAAAGCAAAGCCTCTGTGCCATCATATTGGTACTTTCTACAATGCAGACATTCTGTTGAATTAATAAGAAATTATATTATTTTAATGAGAAGATTTTGGCTTAATAAGACACATTTTTTGCATCTAAAATTACCCTGTGTGTTAATAGAATGAACCGTGTGTTAGTAGAAATGTTTTGATGTGTGTGTGTGCTACTGGGCTTGTTTGACTGTATATTATTTTTAATATGAAGGAGATGTTTTAGCTCATTGCCGAGTCAAATATAAACAATTCCAACGTTGGTGTTTTTTAATCAAATTTAAATGACTCTTTTTAACCCAGCAATTGTATTTGAGCATATTGGACCCAATGTTGAGTTAAAAATAACCCAGCCTCTGTGCCATCATATTGGTACTTTCTACGATGCAAACATATTCTGTTGAATTAATAAGAAATTATATTATTTTAATGAGAAGATTTTGGCCTAATAAGACACATTTTTTGCATCTGAAATCTCCCTGTGTGTTAAATAGAAATGTTTTGATGTGTGTGTGCTACTCGGCATGTTTGACTGTATATTATTTTTAATATGAAGAAGATGTTTTAGCTCATTGCCGAGTCAAATATAAACAATTCCAATGATTGTATTTGAGCTTATTGGACCCAATGTTGAGTTAAAAATAACCCAGCATTTTTTTTAAACCCAGCATTTCAGAATGGTTTGTTTAAATGAAGTGTTTGTTTAACCAGCAGGTAACTATATGTACAGCAAATTCATAAGATACCAAACAATTAACAAATGTAAATGAAATGTATATTATTCATTCATTTTCTTTTCGGCTTAGTCCCTTTATTAATCTGGGGTCACCACAGCGGAATGAACCGCCAACTTATCCAGCATATGTTTTATGCAGCGGATGCCCTTCCAGCTGCAACCCATCACTGGGAAACATCCATACACACACATACACTACAGACAATTTAGCTTACCCAATTCACCTGTACCGCATGTCTTTGGACTTGTGGGGGAAACCGGAGCACCCGGAGGAAACCCACGCGAACATGGAGAGAACATGCAAACTCCACACAGAAACGCCAACTGACCCAGCCGGGGCTCGAACCAGCGACCTTCTTGCTGTGAGGCGATTGTGCTACCCACTGCGCCACCGTGCTGCCCGAAATATATTAATAAATATAATTGTATTTTGCATATAGCTCTTTGTGCTGCTTTAAAAAGAGATGTTGCTTTCATCTAAAAGTGTCAGGTGGTAAATGATTTATGAATTTACATAAATGATTTATGCACATAAATGACTAAATTTGTCATTTTTAGACAAATACTACATACTACAGATATACATACTACAGTCTTGAAATGCTACATATTTACAATGTCTGTTTTAATTTTAATTTTATTTACTGTTATCAGAATTACAGTTAACCGAATTATTAGAACGATCACCTCAGCTGTGCATTACTTTCTGATAATCTAATGACCTGTTGTAGGTTCTTCCTTGCATAATGAACTGTTTTAATTGTGCGCCATCACAGGGAGGGAAGATTCCGATTCGCTGGACGGCTCCAGAAGCCATCACATACAGGAAGTTCACCTCTGCTAGTGATGTGTGGAGTTACGGCATCGTCATGTGGGAAGTGATGTCATACGGTGAACGACCATACTGGGACATGAGCAATCAGGACGTAAGTAACACTCTACTTCAACTCAAATTAATCGCACCAGCCACCATTATGATCATTTCTAGTGCCACTAATTAAGGCCCTGTCCACATAAACAGGAATAATTTCAAAAGCGCTACGTGGTTTGGCCATTCGTCCACACGAAAACCCAGAATGAGGTTACTGTAGCAGACTTAATGAGGAGTTTTTGCATCATGACATCACCGTACACACTGTTTTCTCCTTTCTGATTGGCCAACATGGCTTTATTCTAAGGCTTTTGTCATCACTTGTTGATTCGGCATGCTCTTGACAGTGCAACCTAAATATAAACTTTTTATATTTATAAACTAAGGCAGGAAAAAACTCTTCCACGTTTTATAAAAATACCTGTAGAGTAATAAAGTTTGCACTGCGCGCTCGCGGTTTGTAAACCTTTTTCTGGTGCGTTAATCTTGTCAGTAATATTATTCAGAAGGTCATGATTCGGACTCTTTAATTAATTACTTTGTATAGTTTTTATAGTGTATCACCGAAGAATGTAAAATAAAACTATACAAAGTAATTATACAAAGTAATTAATTAAAGAGTGGGCCTCACGGTGGCGCAGTGGGTAGCACGATCACCTCACAGCAAGAAGGTCGCTGATTCGAGCCTCGGCTGGGTCAGTTGGCATTTCTGTGTGGAGTTTGCATGTTCTCCCCGTGCTGGTGTGGGTTTGCTCCGGGTGCTCCAGTTTCCCCCACAAGTCCAAAGACATGCGGTACAGGTGAATTGGGTAAGCTAAATTGTCCGTAGTGTATGTGTGTGAATGAGTGTGTGTGGATGTTTCCCAGTGATGGGTTGCAGCTGGAAGGGCATCCGCTGCGTAAAACATATGCTGGATAAGTTGGCGGTTCATTCCGCTGTGGCGACCCCAGATTAATAAAGGGACTAAAATAAAAAAGAAAATGAATGAATAATTAAAGAGTGCGAATCATGACCTTCTGAATAAAAATACACGTAGACACAGCCTAAATGTGCTGTTGTTTTGTTTGCTTTGGGCAAGAAATTGAACTTTTATTTGGAATAAAATACAGATTTCTTTGATTAAAATGTATCAATGATCAGATGTAAAGACCAGTTTGAGTAATATAAACTATAACAATGGTCCTAACATATTTCCTGTTATACATTTTTTATGTCCATAGCTTCCGGTGAGGAAACGGGCCACATATTGATAAATTATGCTATGACAGCTGTTTTAATGTTAAGATATGATTGAATTGCCTCTTGTTTCAGTTTTGAAATAGTTTGACAACAAGCAGGAAATGTTCATGGCCCAATGACATTGAAATGGTCTATAGCACATATCCTCAGTTTGAAAATGAAAGAATTGCAATGCAGTTCTGATTATTTGGTTTCCCACTGGTCACTATTCGTAAGTATATGTACAAAACCTAATTTAACCAACAGGATTTAACAATAGTATCTGGATGCAACCATGATGATGCAAGCCGAGACTGCATATCTCAGAGTTGCAATGTCAGACACAATGCACTCAATGGAGCTAGTGGCGTCACTGTGAGGGGTGGGGTTAGGTATGCGCATTAAAAAGCATTGCATGCAGCTCAGATTGCAACTGCACCGAGTCCGGATCCAGACCCCTCTCAGATTGAAAGTGTTAATTGACATGCTCAAATGAATGAAACAATGAATGCCAAAAAACAAGTGCAAAACTATGTAAAAATGAAAACACACGTACACACAGTCATAATAAAATATGCTGCAGAAGCAGAACTGTAAATATAACAGTGTATAGTAGTCAACATTTGAAGTGGATCAAAAAATTGGATGTTGTTCAATAGTTTTGTACAGTTATCATCCACTTCAAACGTTCACTACTGTAGACTATGTACAGTTGTATGTGCAAGTTGTCACGGTTTATAGGTCTGTGCGTTCCTTTTGTATGTCATGTGTGTTGTCGTGTGCTAGGGTGTGTGTCTGTTTACCTTTTGTGCTGACAGCGTGCTCTCGTATCAGCTGACTTAATCTGCGTCCTCCAGCTGATTCCGGTTTCACCGGCTATATATTCAGTCGGTGGTTACCGTTGGTTATCAGTCCGTTATTTGTTTTTTGTTTCCCTGTCTTTGCCTCTGCAGTCTGTTCGCCGGTTGACGACTTCGTTTGTCCTGTTGGCAATCTTTGTTGTTGGACCTCTTTGTTTTGTTGTCTCCGGCGTCCAGCCGTTTGTATCCTTTTGATACTCATTTTTCTGTTTATTAAAACTTTTTTACTCGCTATTGGATTCTCCCTGTCTCGTGTCGTGACACAAGTGTGAAGTATCGAGCAGGTGGCATGCAGTTTGTGTTGGGGAGGTCTCAGGATTAATATGCATGTACTAAAACGACAAGAAAAAATGTGCATGCTTGTCATGTCTACAATTGTAGCATTCTCATGGGACACTATTTAAAAAATGCATGCAGCGTATTAATACTTTGCTTTGTCGTGGTATTGTGCGCTGTGCCAAATGAACTGAATGCAGTAATTCAGAAAGACCCGTCATTTATTCCCTCCCCTGTTTCCTAGGTGATCAAGGCAATAGAGGAAGGCTATCGGTTGCCGCCGCCCATGGAGTGTCCGCTGGCTCTGCATCAGCTCATGCTGGAGTGCTGGATGAGGGAACGCGCCGACAGGCCCAAATTCAGCCAGATCGTCAACATGCTGGACAAACTCATACGCAATCCTGCCACACTCAAGAGGACGGCAGGAGACGCCAGCAGGTGCGCATACACACAAACAGACGGAGAGGTTTCGAGGATATTTTGGCCTAAATTGTGTTTCACGTTTGTAGATGTTAATTTAATAGCTATTTTGTTTCTTTAATTAGCAGTTAGTTGTGGGGTTTTTTAATTCTTCAGAGGATATTTTTAGGAAGCTACTTTAAATTGGTGTAATCTGTAGCCCTAAAGGTGACAGAATGCCGTTTTTTACGTTTTTCCTCAATTCGTTCTTGTGCATTAAACATTATGCAAATTATGCATTAAATATTTGGGTGATTTAAATTATTTATATAATGAAATAAATTATTCAAAATATTCAAATGTTGTTTTTAAACGTTAATATTTTTGTATTATGGTTTCACTAAAATATTACGCAGGTTTTAATCGTTTTTTAGCTCAAATTAATATTTCAATGATGTCTAAAAGACCAGAATTCAAGTTTGTATCACAATAAAAAAACTATTAAAAATTCATTCAAATTACCCTTTGAATATATTTGAATATGATTATTTCAGATTATAACTAGAGAGGACAATGTTTTTAGAAAGGAAGCTACTTTTAATTGGTGTAATCTGTAGCCCTAAAGGTTACAGAATGCAGATTTTTATTTTTATTTTTTATTTTACTGAATTCATTTTGGGGCGACATGGTGGCTCAGTGGTTAGCACTGTCACCTCACAGCAAGAAGGATGCTGGTTCGAGTCCCGGCTGGGTCAGTTGGCATTTCTGTGTGGAGTTTGCATGTACTCCCCGTATTGGCGTGGGTTTTCTCCGGGTGCTCCGGTTTCCCCCACAGTCTAAAGACATGCGGTATAGGTGAATTGAATAAACTAATTTGGCCGTAGTGTATGAGTGTGTGTGTGTGAATGTGAGAGTGCATGGGTGTTTCCCAGTACTGGGTTGCAGCTGGAAGGGCATCTGCTGTGTAAAACATATGCTGGATGAGTTGTCGGTTCATTCCACTGTGGTGACCCCTGATGAATAAAGGGACTAAGCCGAATGAATTCATTTTTGTATTTTTATTTTTAAAGCATGCTAATATATATATATGCATTAAATGGGTTAAAATTTGCAGAAATAAACTATTCAAAATATATTAAAATGTTCTTTTGAAACATATATATATATATATATATTTATAACTTTAAGATATTTATGTATAATGGTTTCACAAAAAATATTAAGCAGCACAACTTTCTAATAGATTTTTTTTAGCATCAGATTAATATTTCATTGATTTCTGAAAGACCTGAGAATGAAAACTGCAGTAATGCTGGAAATTTAGCTTTAAATAATCGTAATAATAGGCAAATAACTATATTAATAACACAATCAAACTACTGTTTCAATATAGTTGAATATGATTATTTAAAACTATAACAAGGTTTCATAATATTACTATTTTTACTGTATAAAAAGATGCATAAAAACAAACTCTGTGAGCAGAAATGACTTTTTCACTGAAACTTATGGAGGTTTATGTTCCGAAATTAATCTAAAATATGCATTTGAATTAGCACAAATGCACAAAACATAATTTTATCTAGTTCCTCCTTTCAATTTTATTAGATTTTGCTGTTGTTCCAGAAATCATATTTAGTTGTATGTAATCTCTAACAGACATGTGCGTGTATGTGTATATATAATTTTTTATTTATAGCAAATATTTCCCAAATGATGTTTAACAGAGCAAGGAATTTTTCACAGTATTTCCTATAATATTTTTTCTTCTGGAGAAAGTCTTATTTGTTTTATTTCAGCTAGAATAAAAGCAGTTATAATTTTTTTTAAACCATTTTATCCCTCTAGTCAATATTATTAGCCCCCTTAAGCAATATTTGTTTTGATTGTCTATAGAACACAAACCATTGTTATACAGTAGTTAATACTGTTACTATTACTGTTAATAGTTATTAAAACTACTATGTTTAGAAAAGTGTTAAGAAATTCTTCATTCCGTCAAACATAAATTGGGTAAATGAATATACAGGGGGGCTAAAAATTCAGGAGGGCTCATATTTCTGACTTCAACTGCATGTTAACAAGTTTTTCACTAGATTAAAGTGCTTGTTCCCCTCAGGCCACACCCCTCCACAATTAACCACACCCCTTCAGAATGCTCCGCCCCCTCTTTGGCTTCTGTGGACGAATGGCTGAAACTCATTGGACTAGAGCAATACAGAGAAAACTTCCACACCGCAGGCTACAGCAGCATAGAGAGCGTAATACCCATGAATCACGAGTGAGCATCACATTACACAACAACACATTACACCTGTAATCACACACCCCCCGACAAGCTTCAAAATGACCCCAAAATAACCCCTATGCTGCTCTTTTACAGAGATCTGGCCAAAATGGGAATCTCATGCAGCGCACATCAGAGGAAGATCCTGAGCAGCGTGGAGGATTTATTATCGGGAATGCATCACAGGCAAGACACTAAAGTTCCTGTCTGATCTGTGACGAGGAGGAAAAAAAACAATGCATCATGTTGGTCGACATGAATTTACAAGAGGGACGGAATATTTCACATCACTCTTGCACTTTAATGGAATATGAAAAGGTATGGAGATCATAATGAATGAGCTAAACTGCACTTTTCTGGAGCGCCTTGTGCTTTTATGAGGAGTTTGTTTCTTCTTCTCTTGGTGTCTGAGGAGTTTGACGCTGGCCTTTTGCCGACAATTAAAATGACTTAATAGGATGGGATGAGCTGTTTCTGACCCAAGCGGCGAGGCAGTATTTTTTCGATGGGAGAAAGTTTGGGAAGTGTCCTTCCTTCTGTAAGTAGGAAAAAAGGAAAACGTTTAAACAGCAAGGGCAAAAATGAACCATAATGCTTTTCTCCTCAGGATTTTTTCCCCCAGGATGGCCGCTTGTCATCAGCAGGAAGGAATTGCTCCCCCGTGGATCAGATCTGAACGTTAAATTCAAACAGATCTTTTGCCTCGGGAGATTTTGAGCCTTCGCAAACTAAACTAACTAAAAGACCTTTCGGTGTGTTTGTTTTATGAAGGCCAGATGGAGCTTTCAGAGGCATTGCTGAATGGAAAATCATATTGCTTTATTTGTTGGGGAGGGAAAAAAAAGAAGTAATGAAATAAAGGGAGTGAGGAGATAGATCCAGATAAGATTTAGTCTTACGTTACTCATGTTCAGTGTATTCAGTCTTTGCATTTTTAAAGTAGCAAAGTAAATGACTTAATCTGACGGCTCTTCCTTGTTTCTTTTTGGTTTGTTTTTATTCCCTCAGTTTTATTTCATTTACAGCACCTCCATGTCAAAATGTACTTTTTGAATACCATTGATGCTATGACAGGAAATCAAATACACTGCCTGACAAAAGTCTTACCGTCGATCCCAGTTGTAAGAGCAACAAATAATAACTTGACTTCTAGTTTATCCTTTGGAAAAGTGGCAGAAGGTACATTTTTTTCTGATGAATCATCTGTTGAACTGCATCCCAATCATCACAAATACTGCAGAAGACCTATTGGAACCCGCATGGACTCAAGATTCTCACAGAACTCAGTCAAGTTTGGTGAAGGAAAAATCCTGGTTTGGTGTTACATTCAGTATGGGGGCATGTGAGAGATCTGCAGAGTGGATGGCAACATCAACAGCCTGAGGTATCAAGACATTTGTGCTGCCCATTACATTACAAACCACAGGAGAGGGCAAATTGTTCAGCAGGACAGCGCTCCTTCTCATACTTCAGCTTCCACATCAAAGTTCCTGAAAGCAAAGTAGGTCAAGGTGCTCCAGGATTGGCCAGCCCAGTCACCAGACATGAACATTATTGAGCATGTCTGGGGTAAAATGAAGGAGGAGGCATTGAAGATGAATCCAAAGAATCTTGATGAACTCTGGGAGTCCTGTAAGAACACTTTCTTTGCCATTCCAGATGACTTTATTAATAAGATATTTGAGTCATTGCAGAGATGTATAGATGCAGTCCTCCAAGCTCATGGGAGTCATACACAATATTACTTCTTTCTCCACTGCACCATGACTTCATATGCTATACTGTACATTATTTCTGTTAAGTGACAAGACTTTAGTCTAAGCAAAGTCAGAACTTACTGTCCTAATTAAATAATTAAAAATCAAGACAAGATCATATTTTATTTTGGTAAAATAAGTGTAATCTAGAGGCCTTTGCCTTTCATATAAGCCACTTCTGATGCCAAATGATCAACTAGAAGTCAAGTTATTATTTATTGTTCCTAAAACTTGGATAGGCCACAAGACTTTTGTCAGGCAGTGTATACATAATTAAATATGTAATTTGATAAAGAGTTCAGAACTGCTGAATTAATTAAATCATTATATTTTTTAAAACCTTTTTCCACTGTACATAATCTAGGCTTTTGTATGTACATAAGATAGTTATTATTATTTGTTTGTCTTCTTGATGTACATAATACCATCAGTCGTTTCCATGTACAGCTCCTTTATTTTCTTCCTTTTTTATTTACACGTGCAAGAAGATGTTACCGGAATGGATGTAATAAGTGAGCATAATATTCATCATGGCAGTGCATTTAACATTGTAAAACAGCAATGGCTTGGTAACAGGTTGAAGAGTCTTTTCATTTCTGTATTTCCATCTTTAGGTGCACCTAACTTATGAGCTTTATTTATGATCTTTTGTATCTAGTTGATCAAATAAAATGTCAAATAAATTATTTGTAGTTGAAGTTATTCGTTGTCAGGTATAAACATTCACATTCGCTCTAAGTTACTGTAATGACTTTTACTTTCATGTTCTGGCATTCAGATTGCAAATATGTAATATTATTACGCCAAGGTTTAACGCTTAGGGGTTTTTTCTACTGGCCAGTGGTTTAGATTTGTACTTGTTAAATAGTTAATAGCTATTTCCTAGCCACATATTTAAAATAATGTGTCAAAAGCCAAACCCTAACACTTTTTATTCAGCATAACCTTTCTTTAAATACAACTGGTTATTAAAAAATTTACAATTGTGATGTAACAAAATTTCCCAAAGTTCCTCAAAACTGACGTCTGTAATTTAAATATTTAAAGATCTAGATATCTAGAATATATCGATATCTAGAATAATATATCTAATAGATATCTAGAATATATCGATATCTAGAATAACATATC
>CAIGQW010056839.1:8273872-8292488 GCA_903798125.1 Danio choprae | reverse complement strand
TGTCACTTTTCAAGGACAAAACACTGGGATCCAGTGAATGTGATCTCTGCAATAAACTGCAGAATAAAATAAATAATAATACATAAAAATAAGAGTACAGTCATTGAAAATTAAGGACTACACTGAGTACATTTACATGGACACCAATAATCAGATTTTTACATTTTAATACGATTAAGACAATACACTGATTAAGAGTCTACCATGTAAACAGCAATTTTTGATGACCTTAATCCGACTAAAGTCATAATCGACCTAAACAGAAATTGGTTTAAGCCATGTGGAGTATGCCCATTTCAGGCTCATTATTAAAGTGCAGCACAGACATGAAAACACATTAATCACACTAATATGGTTGTGTAGGATTTTCACTGCATTTTGCAACAGGATAGTCTATACACACACAGCTTTTTGACACTATTCTCTGCACCTATCGAGTCAGTGAAGGACCACAGACACACACATCGCGAAATGCAGAGGGTTTTTTTCCCCCATACGGCGTGCGGTATCAAATTCCTTTAAAACAACACTCTTCCAGCAGTTCATACTCGCATCTAATATCTCGTTTGTCGTTTGTTTGCATGAAATGTTCCTGAATAAAAGTGAAAGTGCCAAACTGCAGTTAAAGTCGACAAATTAAAAAGTAAACACTCAAAATTGCATGAAACTCTGGAGAAATTGTGGATACCGTGGTGATGCAATGCCGTTAATGGATCTATCTGCTATAACATGTAAAACGGGATCATGAAAGGAACATTCAAAAATCAACTCATGTAAACACCTTAATCATATTATTGTCTTATTCAGATTAAGTCAAATAATTTTACTATTGATGTCCATGTAAGCGTAGTCAGTGTTACATATTGTCACACTATAGTGAAAACCTCATCTTGGCAATGCTAATTCACATAAAGTTGTACGTTACGATTAGTTTTACCTTTGATCCACTGGAGAATCTCCATCTTTTAACTGGATTGGTATCTTCATTGATTTGTCACTTTTGATAGACAAAACACTGGGTTCCGGTGACTGTGATCTCTCCTCTGAACTGGAAAAAGAAACATCATATTGAGTTTCAGAAAACTAAGCTGTTTCTTAATCTTATGTATATTACTTTACCATATAATATTATAACCAACAATTATGCTAAGCCACATGTAAACACAAGGTAATCGTATTTACCTCAGAGGATCTTCATTTTGTAACTCAGCTGGTGCTTTCACTGACTTGTGCCTCTTCATGGGTAAAACACTGAGCACAGGCGAATTTGATCTCTTCTGCTGAACGCTGTCAGATACAGTTCAAATACATTTAGTCCTCTTTTTTAAGCTGTATTAGTTAAAACTGAAATTGCATCCCAAAGCAAAGCATCCCAATATCAAAAAATTCAGGAGTATAGAAATTCAAATGTATTCACGTCAGTATTTTGAAAAAAGCTTTCTCTCACCTTCTCTCGCCATGAGAAGTGTCGTGATAATCAGTGTCGTCTTTGGCATTCTTCATGATGTTTCTTCTTCCTAACTGCTGAACAGATTAATTCTGAAATCTGTGATCATCATAATCTAATAAATACAGAGAGATAAAAAAAAAACTAAGTCTTTTATTCTCTTGAAGGTAAAACGGCAGAGCTGAAAATGGCAGAACGACTAAGAAAAACAATAATAGGCTAATCTGGTTTGACAGGTTTATGGTTAGTCAGTAAAAGTACCTTCCTGGATTATTTGTGTAGTTCACACGCGGTCAGGTTTTGTAAGGCTTTGACTTTGTACAGTAAAGTAACTAAGTGTCCAATTAAACATGCGGTTAATACATTTTTTCCATTATTTAATCAGACCTACTGCATTGAATTGTAATTTAGAGTTAATTTAATGCTTTATTTATACAAGAAATATCCATACGTATGCTTTGAAAGATAAAAATCGGATGTATTTTAGTCGTTATTCTTTAATCCAAACCGATTCAAACTGCTGAATGCAAAATATTAAACTCCAGTATGTGCAGTTGTTTTTTACCATATCTTCTGGATTTATCTCACTGTCTGGAAACATACAATGATCCTGTTTTCTTTCTCTTTTTTTCCACTGTTTACCTGCAGTGTGAGAGGTGGAGTTAAATATTCTGTTAAACTGTAACTGTGATTCAGCACTCTTAACACATGGAGCAGATACTATATTGCTTAAATGGGACCTGCTATGCAAAAATCACTTTTATAAGGGGCTTAAACACAGTTGTGTGGCAACAGTGTGTGAATATAGCCAGCCTTTAATGGTTAAAATTAATTAATTCAATTTTGTATCATCAAAAAACAGTCTGCAGAAACACTTTGATTGACATTCTCCCTTTGTTTGCGGAAAGCTCTGCTCATTAGTGACTATCTCTCTTTTATAAACAGCCCTGAGTGAGAAGCAGCCGGCCGCTATTAGAGTTTCCACATCGTACCTGCTGAAGATAATAGCCCCTTTCACACATACAGACCTTTCCAGCAACTTTCCTGAAAGGTCTGTATGTGTGAACAGGCCCTTTTTGAAAATGCTGGTAAATTCGTTCCGGCAATTTTCCCAAAAGAGAAGTTGTAACATTACCGGTAATTTGCCGGAATGCTGCTCTGTGTGAACGCAGAAGGAAAATTCCCGGAAAGAGCGCGTTCACGGTTAGAACACGCTGACATGAGACGTCTACTCCAGCCAAGCAGAACATTCAGACGCATTCACATCCGCGCTGTTTATGAAAATAAAAACCTTTGAATATTTTATCAGACACATTTAGCTGCTAGATGTTAGTCAGATAGGGCGACACGGTGGCTCAGTGCAAGAGGGTCACTGGTTCAAGTCCCGGCTGGGTCAGTTGGCATTTCTGTGTGGAGTTTGCATGTTCTCCCCGTGTTGGCGTGGGTTTCCTCCGGGTGCTCCGGTTTCCCCCACAGTCCAAAGACATGCGCTGTAGGTGAATTGAATAAGCTAAATTGTCCGTAGTGTATGAGTGTGTGTTTGAATGTGAGGGTTGCAGCTGAAAGGGCATCCGCTGCGTAAAACATATGCTGGAATAGTTGGTGGTTCATTCCGCTGTGGCGAGCCCAGATAAATCAGGGACTAAGCCGAAGGACACTGAATGAATGAATGAATGAATGAATGAATGAAATCTTGTGTTAATAATTACACAATTTCTAATTGTTGTCACTACAAATACCAATAAAACATTACAAACCATACATTTTAACCTTTAAAACTGGTGTGTTTTGGCACAATCTTTCTTTAAAGATGATAGATTTTTCATTCAAACCATTATCCTTTATTTAACAATTTTACATTTATTTATGTTTCTTGTATTTTCTCAACTTTATATCCCAATTATAAGAACTTAAGTCAGTGATTTGGGTTGCTTTTTTGAATTACAATATAGCCTGCAGTCAGGACTCATCCACATACACACTGACTTTACTGCACTGTATTTCTTATGTCTGCAGTCATCAGCCTGACGACAGATGCGTGAGATCATCTCAATGATGTAATAACTCTCTCTGATTTTCCCAGCATGTTAATGCAAATAAGCTTATAGTAAAGGTGTGTCATGAATATGCAGATGAACTTCCAGAAAGAGTGATTGATTGTTATTTTTATTTTTGTTGGGGGGGCGATAGGATGATCTATAAATCACTCGTCTTACATGCGCACACACACGTCAGTGAAAAGGATCCAGTTTGGAGCAGCTGTTCAGATGTACAGTATACATGCCATGCAAAATATATATTCAATGTACAGTTGGTGTCAGCATTATTAGCCCTATACTGTGAAATTCAATTATTTAAAAAATATTTCCCAAGTGCTATTTAATTGGAGAATTAATTTTTATAACAATTTCTAATAACTACACTGCAAAAAAAGCTTTTTTTACTTAGAGTTTTTGTCTCATTTCTAGTCTAAATATCAAAACATTCCTAAATCAACACTCAATTTTTAGACAAACAAGAATATTGTCTTGTGTTCGGAAATAATAAGTCAAAATCACGTGAGTTTTTCTTTAAAAGAAGCTAAATAATCTGGCAAATGGTGTAAGCAAATTAATCTTGTTTTGGCTTTGAAATAATATTATTTTTCTTACCTCATTGGCAGATTATTTTGCTTGTTTTTAAGGAAAATCTCACTTGATTTAGACTTGCTATTTCTGAAAACAGGCAGCACGGTGGCGCAGTGGGTAGCGCTCTCGCCTCACAGCAAGAAGGTCGCTGGTTCGAGCCTCGGCTGGGTCAGTTGGCGTTTCTGTGTGGAGTTTGCATGTTCTCCCCGTGTTGGCGTGGGTTTCCTCAGGGTGCTCCGGTTTCCCCCACAAGTCCAAAGACATGCGGTATAGGTGAATTGGGTAAGGTAAAATTGTCAGTAGTGTATGTGTGTGAATGGAAGTGTATGGGTGTTTCCCAGTGATGGGTTGCAGTTGGAAGGGCATCCACTGCGTAAAACATATGCTGGATAAGTTGGCGGTTCATTCCGCTGTGGCGACCCCAGATTAATAAAGGGACTAAGCCAAAAAGAAAATGAATGAATGAATGAATATTTCTGAAAACAAGACAACATTTTTTGCTTGTCTAGAAAATGCTTTGTGATTTAAGTATTTTTTAGACATTTGGACTAGAAACAAAAGCATTTCCACAGTGTCGTTTCTTTTGTCATCACAATTATGACAGTACCTAATCATGTTCTAGTTATTATGCAAGATATTCAACTAATAGCGCAATTTAAACTAGGCTTAACTAGATTATTACTATTACTAAGTTATTGGATAACATTATGTTAGATCCCACTAAATATATTTATCTACATGGCAGATAAATAAGATCTAGCCCCGGATGCCAGATCCTGTCAGAAAATTTCTGTTACTCTGGGTATCCAGACAACAAGCCAGCGGAGCCGCCCAATACTCAAACCTGTTTACTAGTGTTCAACTGAATTAACAATCTCCTTTTAATATAGGAGTTGACTGAGAAAGCCAGAGAGGAGCAGAAGCAGAAGCAATGATGATAAACAAAGAGCAGAGTTTATTGAATAATCGTAGTTGCGTCTGAACAGGATAAATCCAACAAGTGTTATTATACCACAAGCAACAGCAATGAAAAATTACTGCTTCACAACATTGTCCAGAGACAATACATGCCTTGAAATGGAGACATTCTCTTATCTCTTACTCTTAAAAAAATAATAATAATAAATCCACTTGAATCCACACAGTCATAAGATTATAACAATATGAAAAAAAATGAAATAATAATAAAGCAATAATTATAGGAAAATAGTAATAACAAAATGTAAAAACATAATCAAATGACAAATAATAATCAATAATAATCAAATCATTAACTAATAATCAATAAAATGATATAATGATAATTATATAAATAGACTAATGATCATATGATTAAATAAAATAATTAAATGAAGAATAAATGAATATAAACAAATAAAAAATAAAATACAACACAGATGAATGGTTGCTTTCTTGAAGCAACACACACACAGGTTTGCTACAAGGATTCCCAGATCCTTAAGTAGATTCTTCAAGTGGTTTGTTATAGCCAATCTTTGGGGGGGAAAAAACTTAAAGGGGCTATAAACTTAAATATTAACCATAAAATTGTTTTACATTTTTTATTAATTATTAATTTATTAATTTTAAGTTATTATTCCAGCCATACTCTAAAAATGTATTTGATCTTTTAAACATCACTTGGGAAGTATTTAAAAAAAGAATAAAAAATATTAATAACTATATTAAAGTATATTAAAGTGTATATTGTGTTTTCAGTATAAGTTGTAAGGTAAACCTCTACTAAAACCTAAATGAAGAAGCAACATTTGTGCACATCGTCCTGAAACGCAAATTGCATTTCTCCACAGGTCACTGCAGCGCCCCGCGGTTCTCGCCTGCAGAACCGTAATCCTGTTAGAACCGCTGAGCAGCCAGGCGTGCTGAATGTGCCGTGACAAGAGAGATCAGGTGCGCAAGTTGATTTTGCTCTGTGTTTAAATGTAATATGCTAAATATGTGCATAAACCATGACCTTGATCAGCAGATACATGTATTACAAATAAAGAGTGCAGCCAAAATTAGTGACTAATATTTATCAGTGTTGGGCATGTTCAAATTAGCTATACTTCTCACAGATAGTAACGGAGTTACATAATTCTAAAAGTAACTAATTAGCAGGGAAAGTAACTATTGCGTTACTTAAAAAAAAATTATTTGTCAATTGACTATAAAATAAGTATAAAACATTGTACACTAATCTACACTATTTTACTGTTGTTGTGGGACAGTGAGAGACAACGGCAGCATGTCCTCAACTATATATCTAGATATTATTCTGTTTAATTCTGTCTGAGTAATAAGTGTTTGCGGTTGAGAAAAATTAAGTTTTATTTGCTTTAACGTCGTGGTTTTGTCTTCTTGTCACGCACTCGCTGGGTAATATGAAGGCACAGAAACACGCATTTATTTACAAACACTTACGGAATACAGGCATTGGATGAGACAGGACACGTAGACAGGACATAGAGGTTGAGACAATACAATACCGGAACACGAAGGACACAAACAGAAGGGTATAAATACACAGGGATGGTGATTAAACTAATAGGACACAAGATTGAACACAGGTGGGATAAATTAACACTGAACATGGCGGGAAAAACAGAACAAAGGGAGCACATGACAACAACAAAAGCACATGGACACGACAGAACACTGACACTTCTCCTTTGGTAGTAGAGCTCACATTGTCACCTGCGTAGCCACTCATTTTGTATACGACGTGAGGTGCTTCATTAGATTAGAATTGCTTGTCAGTTATGCGGAGAGACTTTTTTTTCCAGAGCATAAGTTGCGCGATACATACACAGTCTTGCATTTCACCTCAACGAGGGAAAAGTAGTGCTTATATTTCCAGTTTGCAAACGCTACCTTTGAACTTGTTGGATTTACCATCGTTCTGACTCTTGGTCATTTATGTGTGCCACTGACTGTGCGCGTGCTTGTGTGTGAACACCCGCACTACACTAACTCTGATTGCCAAACGATGGTAATGTACTCTATCTAAGCCAATCATCACGTTCTCAGTTACACCACATTCACGTTCACGTACACCAATCATCATCACTGGTTGGTTATGTGTTCCGCCCCAGCCCCGAACAAACACACACACACACACCCCAGAGAAAGAGAAGTCCTATGACTGAGAGAGAGACACTGCTCGCATGAAAACCGCTTCCGTGTTCTCAATTATAGTAACGCGCATTTTATTGTAAGTAATGGTAACGGCGTTGTAACAGAGGAAACAGTAATTCATTTGATTACTCGTTACTGAAAAAAGTATCGCCGTTAATAACAGCATTTATTTATAGCACCGTTATTCTTATCACCGTTATTATAGATTCCAAAAACCGAATCGTTTACTTGAGAAAATAAAATACTGACATGTTTTTAGAGAGATTAACAGCATTTTGCATGAATAACATGAGTATTATTATTTATTTATCTTAAATTTTTCCTTTGTTGCTCATTTATGTTCACTTTTTTGCCTGTTTGACATTATTGTCCGGCAGCTAGCTTTCTACAACTCTCACATGGTCGCCCACTAAAACTAAGAAGGGCTGCGCCCGGTCAGTACCTGGATGGAAGACTACATAGGAAAGCTAGTTTGCTGCCGAAAGTGGTGTTAGTGAGTCCAGCAGGGGGTCTGTGTGGGTCCTAATGCCCCAGTATATTAATGGGGACTCTGCTCAGTGAGCACCGTCTTTCAGATGAGACATTAAACTGAGGACCTCTCTGTGGTCGTAAAAAATCCCAGGATGTCCTTTGAAAAATTGTAGGGGTTTAACCCCGGCATCCTGAATGCTGCACACTGGTGGTGGATGAGGAGATTACCCCCAAAAATGTGTAAAGCGCTATATAAATGTAAGGAGATTATAATGTAAGTATTATTATAATTATTGTCAACCTTAAACAGCACTGTAAAAATGGACAGTAAAGTCTCCAAATGTTTTTAAAGGTACTTTAACAAGTTTTTAAAGTCTTTGAGTTATACAAAGCTTAATATTTTTCTCAGTTTGGTTGATATAAGTTGAGATGACTATTTTTGATGACAACTGATTTTTTTTACAGTGTAACCCATACATTTCAAAGGTAAAAATTATGTTTAGTGAGTACAGGGCTTGATTTTATCCATTGGAAACTGATCAAATGATTATATGTGTATGTTATGGGGATAAATGAAAGGCATTTAAAACTAAGAAGACTTAATGGAAAAAAAATTACTAAGAAAATATGTTGTAAAGATGCAGTTGTATCTTTAGGAGTCCGGTGACAATGGAGTTTAGGGTTCAAATGCAGCTTATTAACTCTGAGTCAGGCAGGCAATGGTCAAAGCAGGAGCAAACAGAAGCATGAGGGTAATTCGAAAGGGCAGTCGTGTTAACAAGCAAAATGGTGGATACAGGTGGCAAACCAACATAAACAATAAAGAAGGCAAGGGTCAAAAGCATGGCAAGACTAGACAAAGGGAACACTTAAAAATGTTACAACAAAAAAGACTTAGCTCTGTGTGTCCAGGATATCAGTCCATGATGAGCTTCCAGCTGTGTGTACGTAATCAGGGGTGATCTGGAACTGGTGTGTGAGTGAGGTGCCTGATGGGAAATGTAGTGCATTTCGGTGGCAGAATTGTAGTTCGGGTGATATGGAGTGTTTCCAGCGATCTGCAAAGGCTAGATCGCTGGTGATCCTGACAGCAGTAAGCTGAATTATATTATGATTAGAAAAATATTTAATTGTTTGATTCATTTATAATAAGACTAAAATGTATACACTGCAAAAAAACCTTTCCTACTTAGAGTTTTTGTCTTGTTTTTAGTCCAAATATCTAAAAATTCTTAAATCAAGAAGCATTTTTAGACAAGCAAAAAATATTGTCTTGTTTCAGAAATAATATGCCAAAATAAAGGATTTTTTTTTTCTTAAACAAGCTAAATAATCTGCCAATGGTGTAAGCCACATGTGTCAAAGCCAGTTCCTGGAGGGCCGCAGCTCTGCACAGTTTAGTTCCAACTCTAATTAAACACACCTGATCAAACTAATTGAGTGCTTTAGGCTTGTTTGATACCTACAGATAGGTGTGTTGAAGCAGGGTTGGAACTAAACTCTGCAGGGCTCTGGTCCTCCAGGAATTGACTATGACACCCCTGGTGTAAGCAAAAGATTATTTAGCTTGTTGTAAGGAAACACTGTCTTAAATTTGATGTATTATTTCTGAAAACTAGAGCTTATTTTTTGTTTGTCTGGAAAATGCTTCTTGATTTAATATTGTTTAGATATTTGCACTAGAAACGAGACAAAAAAACTAAGAATAGCATTTTTTTGCATATACATGTAAATATATAGTATATATGTACTGTGAAATGCATATACAATAGGTCATTAAAGTAACATTAAAACTGTTGTGCATCATTTGTTTTTAAACACACACACACACGCACGCACGCACGCACGCACGCACACACACTCACACACGCACACAGCTGGTCTGTTCTACTGTTGCCAAAGCGGCCTGCTGATATTCAGTGGTCACATGTGAAAAGTGTTGATTAGAGAAGAGAGCAGAATGCCAGATACACCACTGTGACGTGCAGGACTCAGTGTTGTCTTTTTCTTTATTGTGAAAATCTGAATCACCAGTTCAGCGCGGGACTAGATTTAATCTCAGCGGAGAGAGCTGTGATCATCGCTCTCCTTTGAGTTCTTGGCGCATATGTTGTTCACTCAAACTTTCAACCTTTTCCAGCTTTGAACTGCTCTTTTTTTTTTTTACCCTGACTCCAATAATCGCTCGCCTCCCATATCTAAATCTGTTGACAGGTGTGGAAGTCCTGACCGAGTGAGCAGACTGACCTTTGACCTTCCAAAGGAGCTCAGATGTAAGAGTTTCCTGTGAACATGGAAAATGTCTCCTGGTCGTGTGATGAATGTCTTTTTTTCCTTCTTTGCATGGTACTTCAGTCAGGTGAGCACTAGTAGCATCAGACAGACACAGAAATGGCAAAATCTCTCTCTGAACTGCAAGTTTTAATGTTTTTTGATGAAGAGCTTCATGTATTTTCCTGGAAGTCAAAGGGCTAGATTTACTAAAAGGGCATATTTGTGTGATCACAGATGCAGAAGCTCATTTCTGTAATTCATTAATTCATTTTTCCTTGGCTTAGTCCCTTATTTATCAGTGGTCGCCACAGCGGAATGAACCGCCAACTATTCCGGCATATGTTTTACGCAGCGGATGCCCTTCCAGCTGCAACTCAGTACAGGGAAACACCCGTACACTCACATTCACACATGCACTCATACACTATGGTCAATTTTGCTTACTCAATTCACCTATAGCGCATGTGTTTGGACTATGGGGGAAACCGGAGCACCCGGAGGAAACCCACGCCAACACGGGGAGAACATGCAAACACGCACACAGAATTGCCAACTGTCCCAGCCAAGACTCAAACCAGCGACCCTCTTGCTGTGAGGTGACAGTGCTAACCACTGAGCCACCGTGATGCCTCATTTCTGTAATAGTCAACATAACCTACCAGAAGCAGCGCAAATTAGGTTGTAAACAACAGAGATGATAACGCGTTGTATGCAATGGAATGCATATTATTTACTAACATATTTTCTGTTACTAAATTGCAAATACTACTAATCTGACTACCACAAACCTTAAATTGTCGCATGATTAATTTTGATACTGCCGTCCAGTAAATGTCGAATCTCCTACAAATGCATTTGCAATAAGTTCAGATGCAAAAAAAAGAAAAAAGAAAGTTGAAGTAATTTTTGTGCAATATATTCACTGAGTTTTACCATTTTTTTAACATTAAAATTAGAAATCAAAGTGCAGATGCATAGAGCATATTGCTGGCTCAGCGCTCGGGCCAGACAGAATCTGCAAACCATTTTTGTTTGCAATTTCTGCACTGCAATTTTATTTAAAGCAGTTTTATGTAAGGGGGATCTATTATGCCACTTTTAGTCGCAAAAATTGTTTTTTTTACAAAATCCTGGAGTGACTGATTTCATTTAAAGGTGCTGTAAGTTTTTGACTCTTCTAAAGCATACAAATACCATATTATTTTTGCAGATATTTAAGAAACATGCCAAGTGAACGTTCTTGTTTATCTGATAAACAACGCTGAAGTCAGTTATTCTGCTTTGAAAATGTGCGTTATGTGCCGGAACGCTGTCGTTTTTTTGGTTCTTTTAACTCACCCAATGCCACATTTCAGCAACACGGGTAGCCTTTGTGGAAAACTGCATATTTCCTTCATTCAGTCATGAAGGCTCTCAAAGGCTCTCGACCTCTGGTGGACAGTAGCAGACTCCAAAATGAGACAGATTCAGAGTTCCACATGAGGTGGTTATTAATTAGCAAACAATATAAATATTACGACCTCTGGTGGACAGTAGCAGACTCCAAAATGAGACACAGATTCAGAGTTCTACATGAGGTGGTTATTAATTAGCAAACAATATAAATATTACGAATGTAAACATTAGGTGAGCAGGTTACACTGTAACCCCGTGTCCTAACAACACGCTACATGATGAGATTTGCAGTGATAAGCAATTTGGCTGTTTGCATCAGACGAAACACGATAGAAATTTAAATACAGCCATTCAGAAGCACAGAATAGTGCGCTTACGAAATGGTAAGGTTTATAATCTAATAATACATATTAAACCTCTTTAACATTATTAAATGTAGATGCTGAATCACTGATATGTGTTGGTTTTGAGTCACAGTTTTAAAGTTCAATTTCAAAGGGTTTATTTAATTTTCAAGATCTGAGGTGAACTGTCAGTAGTATGGCAATAAATGTCATGTAAAATGGCATTCAAACTAGCAATATTAACATTTAACACTGAATAAAGCACATGAGGTGTACCTGAGGTGATCAGTGTCAGTTTATCCTGTTGTGCAGCTGCAAGAAATAGAAGCTGTTTCTAAAATATATATTTCAGGTGTTGGCTAGAACAAAAACTCCTTTTAATATGGAAAATATTCCTTCTATCATGTGCCGTTGCTTTTATTTAGAACAGGACTCAAATCAGCCGTAAATCAGCCTTTAGGCTCGATAGTCAGGCACGCTCAATTGTCCTCAATCTGGCAACCTGCTCTTGCGTGTGTATTGAACCAGGAATGCAATACCTAGTTCAACCACTGGGTGTCAAACTTTCATACTGCACCTTTAATTTAAAAGATGTCAAAGGTATGAGCACACACACACACACACACACACACACACACACACACACACACACAGAATGCAGCAGGCATCAAAACCAGCTGTCTGTCTTTATATTCCACACTTTGCTTGTCATAAACAGATCTGTGCTGTGAGATGAAGTGGATTACTTTGTCAATTTCCATTCAAGATTTTGGTTTTTGTTTGTACAGTGGCTGTGAATTGCCCCAAAAAACTCTTAAATCACTTACTACGGATTTGAAAATCGGAAAAAATCTGAATCCACGTTTTTTTTTATGATGGACAAAAGTTTCGGAGGCGGTATATTAATGTGACTGACGTAATGTGAACTTGAATTATTTTTTTAATGTGGAAACTTTTTAACTCGGTGTGCAATAAACTAAAGTCTTTCTGTCTAAATGAATCGTTCTTTTGCTGGTTATGTTCGTGAGAAGCACAAAACTAGTCTTGTTTAAAAACACTGAGTGTATTTGAATGGCTGAATCCACTTAAATGCTTTCAAATACAAGCCTGCGTGCCAACGTCATCGATATCCATAAACACAAACCACTGATGTGCTTCCAGCGAGTGTGAGAGCGAAAGAGAGACATTTCAGAGCGCTGTTCCTCATCAATTTCCTCTCTAATCCCTCCATAATTCCTTCAGAGTAATAAAATATCAGTCGAGACGGCTTTTCCTCCTCTTCTGGAGAAATTCCCGACTGACTTTCGTGAGAGAGGGATTTGGGCAGATTAAGGAGTAGTATGTAAATGACATGCGAGGGAAGGGTTTAGGGAGAAGGACCGTCACATTCCTGAAGCAGACAGCAATGGGAGAGCAGATCCAGGGAATTTCCCTTGGTATTCCCGTAGTATTAATGGGAAAGAGCTGCGATCAGTTCTGGACCCACAGAGATTTGCATTTAGTGTCAGAGCAGTTCGTTTACTGGACGAGAGAGAGCATGGGTGACCACTGCAGATCTCTATGGCTGTTCAGCAGAATCTACGGACATTTTTTGCTATTTCTGCACAGAATTTTGAACAAAATCTGCAGATTTATGCACAATGATTTTGAGAGTAAAGTAACTAAAAAATAAATTTTTATTTAATTTAAGGTTTACAATGCAAATCCAATTAGAACCCCCCCCCTCCTCCTTTAATAACTATTAACTATTAATTAATAGTTATTAAAACTATTAATAAAAAAATTTATAATTTTAATAACTCATTTCTAATAACTGATTTCTTTTATTTTAGTCATGATGACAGTACATAATATTTGACTAGATGTTTTTCAAGATACTAGTATTCAGCTTAAAGTGACATTTAAAGGCTTAATTAGGCAAGTTAGATTAATTAGGCAAGTCATTGTGTAACAGTGGTTTGTTCTGTAGACAATCAAAAACAAATATTGCTTAAGGGGGCTAATAATATTGACCTTAAAATGGTTTTAAAAAATTAAAAACTGCTTTTATTCTAGCCGAAATAAAACAAATAAGACTTTCTCCAGAAGAACAAATATTATAGGAAATACTGTGTAAAATGTCTTGCTCTGTTAAACATCATTTCCTAAGGAGGACTAATAATTTTGACTTCAACTATATATATATATCTAATAATAGACAGGAAATATTGTATTGTTTTGTATACATAAAGCATATAAACGTTTGCATATTATTCAATAATATTACTGAAATTAATTAAAAAACTGAATATATATATATATATATTTACACATATTTGCATAAGTATATAAATAGATTGAACAGGGGGCTCAAAAATCTGCAAAGGCCGTGTGGGCCTATACTGTTCAGTTCAGTTCCATTCAATTCAAGTTTATTTTTATAGTGCTTTTCACAATAATATACAGTATCATTCTGAAGCAGCTTTACAAAAGGTGCACGTTTTTACATTACAACCAAAATCTAAACGAGTTGGGGTGTTGTGTATAGTTTATAAACATAGTTTATAAACCCACGTTTATAGAATATATAGTAAACTCTCAAAAATGTGATGTCTATTTGTATAATACATGTTCAATGAAGTGATCCAAAGTATCTAAAATCGCCCGCTATACCCTTAAATAGTGAATTATTTGATGGAGCAGCCAATTGTAGTGGCGTCCGAAACCATAGGGGACGTTTTGAAGTGCACTCAATCAATCCCACAATGCACCGCAATGATTTAAATTCAATTCATCTTTATTTCTATAGCGAATTTACAATGTAAATTGTGTCAAAGCAGCTTAACATCTAGCTGGTCTATTGAAACTGTGTCAGTCCAGTTTTCAGAATTTAAGTTCTGAAAAGCGATTTCAGAGTGTTATGATGAGTGCTTGAGGGCAGAGTAACAGGACGCGGGGATGTTGTGTTTAGCACCAAATACAACACAATTATGGACCGTTATACAAAGCAGCTGGTCAGAATCACAGCTTGTTCCCTTTTTTGGTAAAACAGCTCAATATGCTCTGATCGGTGTCAGATTTTGATCAGCCGCAGAGTAAAACCACAAATGAAACACTTTGAAATAAATTGGTTTTAAATAAATATCTGCAGAGTTTCACTAAACACGGGTGTGTGTCTGGAATATATTTCACTCTTCAATTAAAGGAAGGAATTTATGGTTTTGCATAAAGCCATAAACGCTTTTAGGTGTTGCTTAATCATTTTCATTCATTCATTCATTTTCTTTTCGGCTTAGTCCCTTTATTAATCTGGGGTCGCCACAGCGGAATGAATCGCCAACTTATCTAGCATATGTTTTACGCAGCGGATGCCCTTCCAGCTGCAACCCATCACTGGGAAACATCCACACACACTCATTTACACACATACACTACGGACAATTTTTTTTAGCTTACCCAAGTCACCTATAGCACGTCTTTGGACTTGTGGGGAAAACCGGAGCACCCAGAGGAAACCCACGCGAACACGGGGAGAACATGCAAACTCCACACAGAAATGCCAACTGACCCAGCCGAGGCTCGAACCAGCGACCTTCTTGCTGTGAGGTAATCGTGCTACCCACTGCGCCACCGTGAGGCCCTGTTTAATCATTTTAAAAATGACAGTGCGGTAAAAAAATAGTTTTAATACAAAAATGGGTCCCACTTTATTTATGTATGCAGATTTAAATTTTTATATAGTATTTTATACAGTATTTTAGTTATGAGAACAATTACATTAAACATTTGAAAACGCTAATGAGATTGTCACATCTGCTGTAGTGCCATCTTGTGGTCTTTTGGGCACTAGTTCATTCATTCATTCATTTTCTTTTCGGCTTAGTCCCTTTATTAATCTGGGGTCGCCACAGCGGAATGAACTGGCAACTTATTCAGCATATGTTTTACGCAGCGGATGCCCTTCCAGCTGCAACCCATCACTGGGAAACATCCACACACACTCATTCACACACATACACTACGGACAATTTAGCTTACCCAATTCACCTATAGCGCATGTCTTTGGACTTGTGGGGGAAACCGGAGCACCCAGAGGAAACCCACGCGAACACGGGGAGAACATGCAAACTCCACACAGAAATGCCAACTGACCCAGCCGAGGCTCGAACCAGCGGCCTTCTTGCTGTGAGGCGATCGTGCTACCCACTGCGCCACCGTGCAGCCCTGGGCACTAGTTATGTTTTGGTTTTCGTAGTTCCTGTTCCTGTTTTGTAGTTGTTCACGTGATCTTGTTTCCAGCCGTGCGTCATTGTCTAATTAGTGTTGTCTTTATGAGCTTTGTTAGGTTGTGTTTAGTTTGCCTGTGGATTTTTGCTGTTTGCTGGTGTACTTTATTTACATGATTCTGTTCTGTTCTGTCTGGCTCTTATCTAGTCCTAGTCTGTTCACCGACTCATCATTTTGATTTGTTAGTTTGATTTACTTTGCTTCAAGTTTTGATTATGTTTTTGAATTCCTGTTTAAACGTTGTTTGATTCACCGTGTTTATTGTTTTATACTTTTGGTCTCTGCTGGATTTTTGTACCTGGCCTGCCCCCTTGTCTTTTTATTAAAACTCTGATTGCTGCAATTGGATATATCTTGTGTTTTTTGTAAGCCCACCGTGACATAATCCAAAAGGCCACACTAATATCCAGTAGCAAAAAAAAAATATATATATATATATTTTTTTTTTTTCTCCTATTTTTGTGTGTTTTTTGTCAAGAATGAGTCTTCAAATTGTTCTCCCAGCGACCGAGAAGGAGCCGTCACTTCGGCTTTAGGCATTAGCAGCCGAACGTCAGCAGGGTTGGGAGGTAGGTGTCACGCTCGGGTGGAGGGACATGAAGGCACAGGAACACGGGATTAAACGAAACACGAATTTATTAACAAACACTTACTACAAACACAGGCACTGGAAGATACAGGAAACTCTGGGAGGACATGGGGTGACGACAGCATGGACAAAACGACACAGAGGACAATCAATATAACAAACTGAAGGTATAAATACAAGAGGGATAATGGGACAGATGATACACAGGGGTGAACACAGGTGAAACTAATAAACATTGAAAACGGTGGGAAAACAGTACAAAGGAATCACATGACAAGGGAAAAGGCACATGGACCACAACAACAGAACCTGACAGTAGGAGCTTTTGCTCAGTCATTTTGGACTTTGACTGTGGGACTGGGGTTGTCTGATTACGAACTTATTATTTTTAATCAATGTCTGGATTACCCTCTTTCTGTTGAGAAGATAGAGAAGCTTGGGATCTCTGAATTTTGGGAATTTGCTATTCACCTTAAAACGAATAGGCAAAGTGTTGACTTGGTTCCTGGGATTGTTCACATTTCAGAAGCCCCACTTAAAGATACCACCCTCCTAGACTGTTTTCGCAGTATTTTGACTCCCTTTACGAGATTTTGGCCAGTGTTGAAATCAAGAACATAATTGATTTTTGTGAATCCCAGTCTAAGGGGAATTCTGATCCTGAGACTCCATTGGAGTTTGTTTTTGTTTCAGGACCTCTTTCTAAGATGGCTGATCATTTGGATGTTTGGTTAAACGAGGCTGATACTTCTGAACATTTTTGCAAAATGGCCGTTAGTTTTTATTTTATGCCTGAGGTTATTTATGACCATTTTACAGCCACTGCCTAAGTTGATCGATATTTCTCAGCTTCAGCCCTTTGTTACGGCTATTTCCAAATCATTACCTGAACTGACTGCTAGGCCTGATTGTGTTCTTGAAACCACATGTTTGGAGGACTCTTCTTTAGAGTTGGGGGAATCTTTATTTCACATTTTTCATAATTTGATTTTGCCATTCTTAAAGAGACAGTTTTTTTTTATATTTTGGAGATGTCATTTTTTCGTTTTTGTGAGTCCTTATCTCCTAGGACCAGTTTGGCTTTGTCCACAAGTGCCGGCGAGCTTGTACCCTCAAGTGTCAGTGAGTCCTTGCTCTAAAGTACCGGCGAGTCCTCGCTCCAAAGTGCCAGCGATTCCTCACTCCAAAGTGCTAGCGAGTCCTCGCTCTCATAATAACAAATGTAAAAATGTCAAAAAGGTTGAATTGTGACCTGTACATGTTTATGTGCTGTTGCATTTAATGTGTCATTTTTAAAAGTCCTTTAAATTTAATTCATAGATGTAATAATTACTAAGGTCTGTGATCAGCGCAGTGTGCACACAGGCATATAGCACATGTTGGGACCCTCTCTGTCTCTTTCTTCCCCTCATCTCTCCCTCTCTCTTTTCTTTCCTCTCCTAATTTCTCTCTTTCTCCACGGTGTAGACTTTTAATCAGTCCCAGCTGTGTGATATTGCACGGCCAATTAACGAAAACCATTTGGCTCAGTCTCAAATGAGACGACCACATGTACCCTGTTTTTTCTCTTTCACGAGCACATTTTTACTCCAGACTCCGAATATGTCTTACTTTTTTCCTCCTTTTCTATATGTGATCATCCGTCTTACAAGATGCAGCGTGTTAACACGCGTAACTGACATGTTCTGTGTTGCAGACGCAGTGAAATTGAACACAGCAACAAAGGCCAGATACCAGCTCATGAAAAATCCATCTTGCTAAAAACTCCAAGCAAAAGTTCACTATTGTCGAATAATGGTGTGTAACAGAATTAGACACGTGAATGTGGCCGTCTGATGAAAGACTTCATTTAAGAGCCGAGACCTTTGTAGTTTCCTGTTGATAGTGGATCACAGCTGGAGGTCAAAGGTCATCTGTATGTGTGTGTATCTGTGTCACCTAACACTCTGACAAAGTGTTCTTCATTCCTCATTCTGTCCGACATCGCTGATTGTACTTTAAACAGACCATTTTTACAGGAGAGCTGTAGAGATATTCACTGACAGTGGACTCATTTAAGTATATA
>CAIGQW010056839.1:8255842-8266493 GCA_903798125.1 Danio choprae | reverse complement strand
TCTATCTATCTATCTATCTATCTATCTATCTATCTATCTATCTATCTATCTATCGTCCGTCCATTTGTCCATCCATCTGTTGTTTGTCCATTCATCTATCTATCTATCCATCAATTGCATGTCCATGTCCATCCATGTATTCATTCATCCATCCATCTATGGTCAATCCATCCATCTATGGTCAATCCATCCATCTATTGTCTGTTCATCCACTCATCCATCCATCGCTCTAACTGTCTGTGGTCTAATTGTCCATCCATCCATCCATCAGTGCTCCATACGTCCATCCATCTATCCATCAGTGGTCTGTCTGCCCATAGATCCATCCATCTATGGTCTGTCCATCTATGATACATCCATATATCTATTTCAGGTCTGTCCATCCATCCATCTATAGTCTGTCCATTCATTCATCTATTTATTCATCCATCCATCTATTCATTCATCCATCCATCTATTCATCAATGGTCCATCCATCCATCCATCCATCCATGGTCTGTCCATCCATCCATATATCTATCTATGGTCTGTCCATCCATCCATCTATTGTCTATCTATCCATTCATTCATTCATCCATCTATCTATTAATGGTCCATTCATCCATCTATCCATTAATGGTCCATTCATCCATCCATCTCTGGTCTGTCTATCCATCCATATATCTATTTTAGGTCTGTCCATACATCTGTTATCTATCTATTCATTCATCCATCAATCTACCCATACGACAATGGTCCATTTGTCCATTCGTCTGTCTGTCTGTCTGTCTGTCTTTCTTTCTATTGTCTGTCCATCCATCTATTATTTATTTGATCTTCCATCCATATATCTATCTATGGTCTGTTCATCCATCCATCCATCGTCTGTCCATCCATCCCTATATCTATGGTCTGTCCATTCATTCATTCATCCGTTCCTCTTTTTGTATCTGTCACTCTACAGTAGCTACCCTTCAATCTAATATTCTGTCATGTTAGCATGAGCTGTTTGTTCACCTTTTCAATTTTCTTTTTTAATCCGTTTTCCTCCCACTGTTGCCTTCAGTTTCATTATATTTCAATATATAAAGCTGAAGGGAACTGAACTGGATATAAACATCGCTCACACATGATTGAAAGCATTGATTAGACACACAATAGAAAGAGAGAGGCAGGCCGGAACATTCAGATGTTTTTCTGGCAGTACCTGCATGTTTAATTCAACAATTCCAAACTATAACACACAAATCTGCCTTTCTCCCTTTGACTTTCTTTAAAGATTAAGATTACCTTATAAATGTTGGAGTTAAACCTTTAGAACTGTGTTGTTGTAAAACTCTTAAAGGGATAGTTCTCTCAAAAATGAAAATTTCCTCACCATTTACTCACAATCAAGTAAACTTTTATGAATTTATTTCTGCTGTTGAACATTAAACAAGATATCCTGAAGAACGTTTTAACCTTAGTAGAAACATGGAAGTCAATGGCTGTTTTTTCCCCCCAACATTTTTCAAAATATCTTCTTTTGTGTTCACAAGAAAGGAACTCAAACTGTTTTTGAAAGATTATGAATAAATGTGTACAAAATTACATTTTTTTGTGAACTATCCCTTTAAGCATATTCCTATCCTGTGCAAATTATGCCATAAAGTAGGTTGTTCTTATATGCCATGATCTCACCAAGAATATTTTAGACTACATGCATTATTCTGCCCAATAAAACACACTGAAAGATAAATATCAGTGAGAAATGCTCCTCTGAGGGGCTTTTAGGATTGTGGATGTGTTTTCTGTCACGTTGCTCTGAGTTATATTGAACCACCAATGAGATACGGAGGCACTTTAAATGACCCACACACACACAATTTAACATTTGTCACATGCACACTTCATTCTTTTCCAGAGGCTGGGATCTCTTTTTGAAACATTGGCAGTAAAAATATGTCTCTTCAATGTCTAACTTCAGCATATTTTCTTTTTCCAGGGTGAGTTGCTTGAAGCTTGAATTGACAGCATGAGAGGTGACTGACATTTTGAATACTTTTCCTTTGTTTACGTTGGCTCATCAAAAAATGGTCAAAGGAGATCAAGGTGTAGGTCAGTCTTTCGCAAAGAAATCAACACACACCCAGCACTCAGGATGCACTTCAATACAATAAATAGGGGGCGGCAAGGTGGCTCAGTGGTTAGCACTGTCGCCTCACAGCAAGAAGGTTGCTAGTTAGAACCCCAGCTGGGCCAGTTGGCATTTCTGTGTGGAGTTTGCATGTTCTCCCCCATGTTGGCGTGGGTTTCCTCCGGGTGCTCCGGTTTCCCCCACATTCCAAAGACATGCGCTATAGGTGAATTGAATAAACTAAATTGGCCATAGTGTATGTGTGTGAGTGTATGTATGGGTGTTTTTCAATACTGAGTTGCGGCTGGAAGGGCATCCACTGCGTAAAACATGCTGGAATAGTTGGCGGTTCATTCGGCTGTGGCGACCTCTGAAATAGAGACTAAGCCGAAGGAAAATTAATGAATGAATATGATAAATAAGTTAATATTACAGACTAGACACAAGTGAAATTGTAAGATAATTACACTGATGGCACTCGCGGGAGAAATTTGAGATCTCAAAAAGCGTACACAGCGGCCTCTGGTGGATTCACGAAAACAAATAACTGCAAAAATAAATTACCTCCTGGAACGTATTTGGTGCTCTCCAGAAATGTATATAGGGCTACGTTTTCAGAATGAGCCTGGGTTGTTATTACAGCTAAAATAAAGTCTTAAAAATACAAGGCTGATTTTAAATGAGGTCTCTGATTGTAGTTAAGCAAATTTTGCAGGTAAAATACCCAACTTTAAGCTTTACTAAGTAAGATTAAAACACAAATAATCTGAAAACAATCATAATAATTGTGCACAATCTCATTTTGCATAGGATTGTATTCTTAAAACAAGAAAAAAAATCGCTAAGGAGATTTTGCAGTGTGCCATCCTTCCCAAGCTAAATCCATCTTTATAATTACATCAAGTGAATGGAAGTAACTTAATGAATGAATTGAAAACAGTTCTGGTTGAACGCAATCTCATGGGAGCCCAAACATGCAATTAATCTTTCAACCTTTGAATAATGAGCCCAGAAGACGAGCAAAACTAACTGCTTAATTTATATTTAATTTCTTCAAAGGCAATTAAGTAGTGTAGCTCATGACATGCAATGGCATTTGCATCCATTAATAAAGCCTTTAATTGTATTTTGTGCTGTGTAACACAATCTGAAGCTGATATTATTTTTAAAACAAAAAGCGTCATTTGTAATGCATGTTGCAGTACAAAGAATGCATTGTGTGAGAAACGTGTGTGTGTGTGTGTGTGTGTGTGTGTGTGTGTGTGTGTGTGTGTGTGTGTGTGTGTGTGTGTGTGTGTGTGCGCGTGCGCGTGTGTGTGTGTGTAAAGTGATTTATGTCTGTGAGGAATGTGTTTTTTATAGTGTGTGATGCGTGCTTCGAGTGTGAAAGCATTAGAGTGTTTATCAAAAACTCACGTGGGATTTATTATTCTCAGTGTGCGAGATGCATGTTCAAGTATTTTCACAGTTTATAAATATTGTTTTCCGTGAGATGATGTTGTACGTTCAGTCAAACACGGCTTAAACGCTGGACTTCATCTGCTTTACTAATTAGAGGCCGAGCGCTTAAGGTGAAATTATATCTTGGCAACGATTTTGTGTTATGAAACACTCTTCTGACATTTCCGCCATGCCTTTAGAGAAACTGGAGAAGCTTAGAGAGACTTTAAAAAAATACAATTGTGTGACTATGTTGGGCTACATTTCAAAATGAATCTAAATATAGTGAGAAAAGGTAACAAATATTAAATCCAATATTTTTTTATTTCATATATGGGCATGAAACAATTATAACAAAACATCTTTGGCGAAGGAATGTCTTCAGTTTCCTTCAGTCCACTGGATTTTATGCATTTGTCAGCAAGTTTTCATTCATTCATTCATTCATTCATTTTCCTTTGGCCTAGTACCTTTATTTATCAGGGGTCGCCACAGCAGAATGAACCACCAACTTATCCAGCATATGTTTTACGCAGCGGATGCCCTTCCAGCTGCAACCCATCACTGGGAAACATCCATATACACTCATTCACACACATACACTACGGCCCATTTAGTTTCTTCAATTCACCTATAGCGCATGTGTTTGGACTTGTGGGGGAAACCAGAGCACCCGGAGGAAATCTACGCCAACACGGGGAGACCATGCAAACTCCACACAGAAATGGCAACTGACCCAGCCAGGACTCGAACCAGTGACCTTCTTGCTGTGAGGCAACAGTGCTAACCACTGAGCCACCGTATCACCCTTCAGTCATTGAACATCATAGAAATATCTGGATGGAACATTCATTCATTCATTTTCATTTCGGCTTAGTCCCTTAATTAATCTAGGGTCGCCACAGTGGAATGAACCGCCAACTTATCCAGCATATGTTTTACGCAGCGGATGCCCTTCTAGCTGCAACCCATCACTGGGAAACATCCACACACTCTCATTCACACACATACACTACGGACAATTTAGCTTACCCAATTCACCTATACTGCATGTCTTTGGACTTGTGGGGGAAACCGGAGCACCCGGAGGAAACCCACGCAAACACGAGGAGAACATGCAAACTCCACACAGAAACGCCAACTGACCCAGCCGAGGCTCGAACCAGCGACCTTCTTGCTGTGAGCCGAACGTGCTACCCACTGCGCCACCGTGAGGCCCTGGATGGAACATATTTAGGCTTTTTATTTTCACCAAAATTATTTGAAGCGTGAAGAAGACACTTTCCTTGCATTTGAAGTACACATGAAATCAAAACTAACCGTAGGATTTTGTTAGCTCGCATTGCCAGTTTTGTGGTGAACAATTCATCTGTGCATATCATTAAGACAAAAACAAATAGTTTGCCCTTGTAGTCTAGAATTAAACTAGTCTGAAAATGCACTTCCTGTTTGTGTTCAGTTAAATTCTCAGATTAGGTCTGTCTGAGGTATTGGGCGTGGCTTAACCTACTTAACCACGCCCTTCCTGCTGTCAGTTTTGACAACAAACAGAAATGGTGAGCAGGAGGTGTCTGTTAGGTTATAATAACTCTCCCCAAACCCTTTTCACGATCTTTCTGAATGAAATGCCTACTACATCCAATCAGCTCGCAGTAGAAAAAACAAGCCACGCCCCCTGTTTTCTCATTTAATATTCTGTTTCTCTAGGAACTGCGTCACAATATGGAAGAAAAATGGTCGCAGCTTCTGATTCATGCAGACTTTAATATGCAATTCATGCAAATAATAGTTGTTTTGCTAATTTCATTTGATTAACTAATTTGACTCAAAAATGGGACATTGTTATTTAAAACAGTTTAAATAAATGACTTGGTCTGTTACGTTAAAGTTAACGAATATTCATTCCTTCATTCATTTTCTTTTCGGCTTAGTCCCTTTATTAATCTGGGGTCGCCACAGCGGAATGAACCGCCAACTTATCCAGCATATGTTTTAGGCAGTGGATGCCCTTCCAGCTGCAACCCATCACTGGGAAACATCCACACACACCCATTCACACACATACACTACTGACAATTTAGCTTACCCAATTCACCTATAGCGCATGTCTTTGGACTTTTGGGGGAAACCGGAGCACCTGGAGGAAACCCAAGCCAACACGGGGAGAACATGCAAACTCCACACAGAAATGTCAACTGACCCAGCCGAGGCTCGAACCAGCGACCTTCTTGCTGTGAGGCGAACGTGCTACCCACTTTCTCAGTGGATGACAAACCATTGATGCAGCTCTGATACAAATTTTATTTATAGAGAAAATGAAAAAGCACTGCAGTGTTTGGGTGCTCTGTGTTTGTCTGAGGTAATTAGTCTACCGTATAAATAAAAATGGAAATAAATTGTGTTAAAAAAAACCTAACTATGCATCTCAGAGCTGCACTGTGATCCTTAAATAGAGTCTTTTAATAGATGTGTGCTTTTATTTTTACAGAAATATGTTATACTGAATGACAATGTAGCATAGTTATACATTAAAATATATTATATTTTATTTTTCACACAGGCGACACGGTGGCTTAGTGGTTAGCACTCTCACAGCAAGAAGGTTGCTGGTTCGAGCCCTGACTGGGTCAGTTGGCATTTCTTTGGTGAGTTTGCATGTTCTCCCCGTGTTCGCGTGGGTTTCCTCCGGGTGCTCCGGTTTCCCCCACAAGTCCAAAGACATGCGGTATAGGTGAATTGGGTAGACTAAATTGTCCCTAGTGTATGAGTGTGAATGGGTGTGTATGGATGTTTCCCAGAGATGGGTTGCAGCTGGAAGGGCATCCGCTGTGTAAAACATATGCTGGATAAGTTGGCGGTTCATTCCGCTGTGGCGACCCCAGATTAATAAAGGGACTAAGCCGAAATGAAAATGAATGAATGAATGTCCGTAGTGTATGTGTGTGAATGAGTGTGGATGTTTCTGAGTACTTGGTTGCAGCTGGAAGGGCATCTGCTGTGCAAAACATATGCTGGATAAGTTGGCGGTTCATTCCGCTGTGGTGACCTTACTTGTATTTAAAGGAGACCTATTATGCCAAAATCACATTCATAAGGGGTTTAAACACAGTTGTGTGGCAGGAGTGTGTGAATATAACCAGCTTCTAATGGTAAAATGTATTAATTCTATTTTTTATAATCGTACTTGATAACTTCTGCAGAAACACTGATTGACATTCTCTCTTTGCACGTGTCATCAGAGGGGGAAAGCCCCGGCCATTAGTGACCGTCTCTCTCTCATTTTGAATCTGCTACTATGCTGACACACAGGCATTTGTAGCTCCGCCCTCTTTTAAAAAGAGCACAATCTCATTGGAATTTAAAGCGACAGTCACCAAAATAGCACAATATGGATCAAAGCCTAAAAGGGTCAGTTTCAAAGCGTTATAAAACATTATTTGTGTGGTATTTTGAGCTGAAACTTCGCATACACACTCTAGGGGCATCAGAGACTTATTTTACATCTTGTAAAAAGAGATAAAATAGTTCCCCTTTAATATTTATGCACTTTTTTTTTTATTTGAAACCAAAATGGGTCATCATTAATTAAAACAGCACGATAATTAATCAGTCTCCATTACTTGATCCAAAATATGAATTCATCCACCCACACTTAAACCAGAAAAGTAGAAAATAAATGGAGGGGGAAAAAAGTCTACCTCTGGATCACTTCAGACAGATTTAGTGCAGTTTGGGAAGTCATAGATCCTCCACTTTTCACTGCAAAATTATACACACAGAGTGAAAGATATCTGACCTTTTAAAAGTTTCAGGTCATTACTTTTTTGTGTCTCATACGTCTGCGTTGAAAAGTACATCATATCTGAACTCAACCACCCCACACTTTTAACCCACTCATGCATACATTCGCAGATTTCTTCCCAAACACTGAACAGTGAGTGAGATACAAATGTCCCGGCTGACTGACCGAGCGACTGTTTGTTTGAGTGTTTGTGGGTCTCGAGCGGTTCGGTTAGTGATTGTGTTATTGTATTGCGATATGTGTGTGGATTTGTTCTGCCCTGGGGGGTTCTGTGTCGTTTTGGCTCGGATCTGTTTCACCCATCTGGTTTAGGAGCACAAAAAATGAGAGGATCAGACCTAGCCAGAAATATTTCACTCACTCACTCACGTACACAATGAAGAAACAGAGCAAAGTGCAAACAATTAGAACATAAATAATTACTGCATATCATTTATTTCGCATTAGAGTTGTTGAATGAACTCATTTTAATGCGTTATTCTTGTTCTGGTTGTTAAATGTTGTAACAATTTCTGTTTAATGGGAGAGAAGATTTTTTTCAGCACATTTCTAAACATAATAGTTTTAATAACTCATTTCTTGAGACTTGATATTTAAAGGTGCAACTAGGATAATTAGGCAAGTTAGGGTAATTAGGCAAGTCATTTTATCTCTCTCTCTCTCTCTCTCTCCCTCTCTCTCTCTCTCTCTCTCTCTCTCTCTGTGTACGTGTGTGTCTCCCCTGTAGGAGGCGAGCTGGTACGACCTGCAGCTCAGTGTGATGTTAAGGAACAGGTGGAGATGGAAGACGCCACAGAGACTGACAAGGGGGTGTTTGGGCTCAACCATGTCATACCTGTGGGAGCAGCATGAATTGGGTCTGTGTCATTCTCTGCCATCCAAATATAGTCACGCAGTCTAACAGAGTCGTGGAGAGAAGGATAAGCTATATTTAGAGAAGAACATGTAATTAGCATAAATGTACTGTTATAATAGTGGTTGTTTTTCAGTAATTAGGTTGTTGCTGGTTGCTTTGGTGTTGAGTGGGGATTGTTAAACTGGAATTGTTCAATTTTGTGCTTAGATGTTAGTAACTAGTTGTCTTTTATGTGGTGGAGTATCAAACGATCTGGTCAGAATGAGTCTGTAGTTTACAATTCAGTGATTCACTTGATCCGGTCAGAGAGAGTCTGCTGTTAACGAGTCACTGATTCAAATGATCTGTTAAGAGTGAATCTCTAGTTAATGATTCTCTGATTCAAATGATCTGGTCAGGATGAGTCTCATGTAAGCAATTCACTGATTCAAATGATTCAGTCAGAGTCAGTCTTCAGTTAATGACTCTCTGATTCAAATGATTCAGGAAGAGCTTGTCTGTGGTTAGTGATTCACTGATTCAAGTGATTCGATCAGAGCGAGTCTAAAATTAACAATTCACTAATTCAAATGATTCAGTCAGATTGAGTCTTCAGTTGATTCAAATGATCTTGGTAGAACATGTCTATGGTTATGATTCTCTAGCTCAGATTATTTAATCACAATTAATCTCCAGTTGACCGTTCATTGATTTAAATGATTTGGTCAAAGTGAGTCTCCATTTATCGATTCACTGATTCAAATGATTTAATCAGATTCAGTCTTTAGTTAATGACTCTCTGCTTCAAATGATCTTGGCAGAGTGTGTCTATGGATAGCAATTCACGGGTTCAAGTGGTTCAGACAAAGCGAGTCTCCAGTTAACAATTCACTTATTCAAATGATTCAGTCATTGATTCAGTCATGATTCAGTCTTCAGTTATTGACTTATTGATTCAAATTATCATGGTAGTGTGTTTATGGTTATGGTTTTCTAGCTCAAATGATCTAATCAGAATGAGTCTCTACTTGACAGTTCATTGATTTAAATGATTTGATCAGAATGAGTCTCCAACTACCAAATCACTGATTCAAATGATTTAGTCAGATTGAGCCTTCAGTTAACGACTTACTGATTCAAATGATCTTGGTAGAGCATGTCCATGGTTAATGATTCTCTACCTCAAATGAGTCAGAGCGAGCCTCCAGGTATCAATTCACTAATTCAAATGATTCAGTCAGGTTGATTCTTCAGTTAACAACTTACTGATTCAAATGATCTTGGTAGAGCATGTCCATGGTTAATGATTCTCTAGCGCAAATGATCCAATCAGAATGAGTCTCCAATTAGCAGTTCATTGATTTTAATTATTTGTTCAGAACAAGTCTCCAGTTAACAATTCACTGATTCAAATGACTCCAACAGAGTGAATCTTTAGTTAATGACTCACTGACTCAAATGATCTGCTCAGAGAGAGTCATTACTTTCAATATTCACAATGATTGCTAGGTGGTTGTTATGGTGTTTCTTGTCATTGATTACCAGGGTGTTCATAGTGCTTGCTGGTACAATGCTTTATGTTGCTTAGGTGTTGCTAGGGCACTGCTAGTGGGCTGTAGGTGGCTCACTTCTCCAATTCAGCTCTCTAGATAAGCTTTAAAACATCATAAGTATAATTTAAATAAAGCATCAGAATACCTCTCCTCAATAATTTGATCATTTAAAGCATTATTTCCAGATGGCCCAGGAGGAGTTGTGTGCCAAATATCACAACTGAAACTCTTTAGCTGTGTTTTTGCAATTAAAAACAACAAGTTTACAGAAACACAAATGCACACGTATTTGTTTACTCGCGCGCTCTGTCGAAGTGCTGAGAGAGAAACACACAACGGCTGATGAACTGCGTCTGGCATGTAGAGGTCAGGATTTCTGAAACACTTCACCGTCACTCAGCACCAGCATTCACTCGTCATTGTTTTCCTCGCTCAATCACTCACTCTGACACACACACACACACACACACACACACACACACACACACACACACGTGGAAAAAACTTGCCGTGTGTTAATGTTCCATAGCTTTCTGCAGCCTGTAAGAGAGAGTGTGTGTGTGTGTGTGTGTGTGTGTGCGTGTGTGTGTGCGTGTGTGTGTGCGTGTGTGTGTGCGTGTGTGTGTGTGTGTGTGTGTGTGTGTGTGTGTGTGTGTGTGTGTGTGTGTGTGTGTGTGTGTGTGTGTGTGTGTGTGTGTTGGAGATGTGTTGGAGTTGTAGGATCTGTTTTTAAGGGAGGAAACCGCAAGTTGAAGAAAATGTTATGACAGAGCATTGAGTGAAGCATCACAGATGTGACCACACACACACACACACATATGAATGGCACTGGCTTTTATGAAGACACAGTTAAATGTGTGTTAGTTGTTTATTAATCTAACGGCAGACCCGATGAAGGCTTCGATAGAGTGCTGTTCTGAAGAGTT
>CAIGQW010056839.1:8208261-8225842 GCA_903798125.1 Danio choprae | reverse complement strand
TCTATCTATCTGTCTGTCTGTCTGTCTGTCTGTCTGTCTGTCTGTCTGTCTGTCTGTCTGTCTGTCTATCTATCTATCTATCTATCTAACTTTTTCATGTCTATCCATCCATTCATCCATCCTTTTGCCTATCTGTCTTTTTGTCTATCTGTTTATCTGTCTGTCCATCTATGATGTTCTTTTGATGGCCAATTTTTTTCCTAACCAATATATAATATGTAACAAACCACATATATTTGATAGTAAATAATAAATTAATAAAACCTGAAGGAAAAGCTGGGAGAACCAAAATTTTGACGTGTTATGTAACAACAGATATCGACCTCAGTCGGACAAACTCTCAGTAAATGATTATGTGCAGTCAATTGTTCTTAGCGCATAGGTTTCAGATTTCAACGTTAAATTCTTAGCTGTGTTCTATTGCAGTATGTTTATGTGCAATTACAACCATGACCCAACAAAACACTGATATTTGATTCTACTTCATGCCCTTACATGTAGAACAATGACATTAAAGCTTTACTTGACACCAGTGGTTTCAGGATCCAGGTCATGTGTTCACTTTATACATTAAATGTCTCTTAGTTTTATGCTCATGTCAGCAACAACCACATGAACGCACACCATTTTTATCCTTGGTGCAGAATAACATATATTTACTCCTCCCTTTTGAAGGACAGTAATAATAAGAGTACAAGCATGCATAATTATATGGTTTATTTAGCATTGTTGTCCATTCTCTACGCCACAACTCCCCTGTAACTAACCCATTTTTGTGTGGATGTGTTCATACATGCTGTGCTTGTATTTAACCCTTTAACGCACATTCTTATTAAAGAGATGCCCCATTTCTTTGATTGATCTGGGACAATTTCACCTGTAATGTTTCACAGCAACTCTAAAGACCCTAAAGAATAAAATATCTTGATTATATTTTGTTATTTAATTTTTCTTTACTGGCATATGAAGCCAAAAATGGAAATGTACCCACTTATTTTAATACAGAAGTGTATTTTGTCAGCCACAGATGACATTAACGTTTAGTTAATCTATCAGAAATGCTGGTTAACCTATGTTGAGTGATGAACATCCTTGCAAAGCTGCAAACTGCTGATATAAAATGTTACTCTTCTGTTGTAATGTTATTGTAACTCTACAGACTCTAAATCAGGGGTGTCCAAACTTGTTCCTGGAGGGCCAGTGTCCTGGAGAGTTTAGCTCCAACCCTAATCAAACACACCTGAACCAGCTAATCAAGCTCTTAATACATATACTAGAAACCTCCTGGCAGGTGTGTTGAAGCAAGTTGGAGCTAAACTCAGCAGGACACTGGCCCTCCAGGACCGAGTTTGGACACCCCTGCTCTAAATAGTAACATATTGTAACCACAAGGTAGTTGGATGACAAGGATTCACATGTAGCTTTATTTAGAGTAGTCAGACAGGCAAAGACACGAGCAAACGGGAACATGCAAAGAAATCCGAAAGCATCGTCAGGTAACAGGCAGATGTTCAATACAGGCGGCAGGCAGGATAAACAATTAAACAAGGCAAGGGTCAAACACGGAGGGACTAAACAAGGAAAACGCTTCATAATGTTACTGGGTGTAAACCAGCAAGACTTATCCAAGTCTGTGTGTGCTGTATGTATGGTCCATAAAATCAGTCTTTGAGCACCTCCCAACTGTGTGTAATCAAAGGAGAACCGGAACAGCTGTGTGTGAGGTGCATGATGGGATATGTAGTTCTTATGATGATGACAGGATCGTAGTCCGGGTGAAAGTGAATGTATACCGGTGATCTGCAAGCCTGGACTGCTGGTGATCGTGACACATATCTCGATTATATTTTGTTATTTTAGCCTATGAAGCCACTTATTTCAGTGCAGAAGTTTATTCTGTCAGCCACAGATGATAACAAACATTAGTTATAACTTTTTTAGCAAGCTTTTAGAAATACGCATTTAACCCTAACATATACACTAACAAAAATAGATTAGCATGCTAAATTTTACCCATTTGATCCATAAATAGATTAAGCTACACTCAAACAATGATGTTTGCTGTTTGTTTAAAGTACTTAATTAGAATGAGCTAATACAACAACACAATTCTTGAGCTTTTAGGGGAAGAACGCAACTGTTTTATGTTCAATCTACTTAAATTTGTAAAAACTAATAAATTAACTTAATTTCTTCATGTCGTCCCAACACATTGTTTGTGTGGAACCCAGCCTTTTTTACAGTCTAGATATTCTTGATACACTAAAAGAAATGATCATTGGATTTACTGAATGTTTTAAGGTAACTGGTTGCAAACAATATATGTATGAGCTGAATTTAAGCAAACTAATTCATTTGAACATTACTAAATTTAATTAGTTTGTTTCAATTCAGCCCATATCAATTGTTTGCAACCACTAAATCCAATGAGTAATTTTTTTCAGTGTACTTTGCAGCTAGTTTTTGGATTTTAATGATAAAACCTACTGTATATGGACTAAAGGTCAACCAGGCCGTTATGATGCCTATTAATGGTTAAAGATCTGAATGATAAGCAGTTAAACCCTCAGTGCTGACCCCTCTATCGCAGTACTAGATCACTTCTGTATGTGCAATACTGTTGTGTGTTGCGAGGCCTGCATGTTTATACCTGTTGAACTCGTGTAGGGCTTAAAGGGGCAGTTCACACAAAAATTAACATTTCCTCACCATTTCCTCAGACTCAGGTAGTACTTAACTTATGAATCTGTCGAATGAAAGATATTATGAAGAATGTTGGAAAAAACAGCCACACTGTAAAAAAAAAAATAGCTGCCTTCATCTTTTTTTGCTGAATCAAATAAATGTTTCTAGCCATCTCAACTTATTTCAGTCAAACTGACTAATACTGTTAAGTTAAACTTTGTATAACTTAAAACGTTTTTCTGAAACCTGATTAATTTATTAAAATAAGTAATTCGTTCATTCATTTTCTTTTCAGCTTAGTCCCTTTATTAATCCGGGGTCGCCACACAATGAACCGCCAACTTATCCTGCATATGTTTTACGCAGCGGATGCCCTTCCAGCTGCAACCCATCACTGGGAAACACCCATACACTCTCATTCACACACATACACTATGGACAATTTAGCTTACCCAATTCACCTATAGCCCATGTCTTTGGACTGGGGGGGAAACCGGAGCACCTGGAGGAAACCCACGCCAACACAGGGAGAACTTGCAAACTCCACACAGAAATGCCAACTGACCCAGCCGAGGCTCGAACGAGCGACGTTCTTGCTGTGAAGCGACAGCTCTTAAAATAAGTTAAAGCAACATAAAACATTTGTTGTCTTGACTTTTTTTCATTATATTTTTACAATGCACTGACATCCATAGTCAGAACAGAAAATACTATGGAAATCAATGGCTGTTTTTTCAATAGTAAATGATGTTGGGTTTTTGGGTGAACTATCCCTTTAAAGCAGAGCTGTGTCAGGTTATTGTGTTAAAGCCGAGGGGAATAAATGAGGAACTGTACGAGGGGAAAAGGAAGAGATTGATTCTTTGGATAAACAGTGAACTACACTAATTAACATCTCTTCCGTAAAACAAATACTTTTCCCTGGTGTCCACCCTTTCTTGTTTCCATACTGTTTAAAGGAACAATCCTTTAAAATAAATTCTTCTCCCCTAATGTTTAACAGTTGAGTGTTTTTTTTTAATACATTCAGACAGTTTCACTTTTAGCTTAGCTTAGGTCATTGAATCGGATTAGACCATTAGCATCTTGATCAAAAACAACCAAACTTTAATAAATGTAGTATTTAAAGCGTGACACTTGTGTAGTTATATCGTGTACTAAGAGTGACAGAAATAGTTGCTATTTTCTAGGCCAATATCAACCCAGGCTCATTATTAATACATACCCCTGTATACATTTCTGACGAGAGCGAAATACGTCCCAGGAGGTACGTTTGTTTGCAGTTTTTGTTTTCGCGAATCCACCAGAGGCCGCTGTGTACGCTTTTTCAGATCTCAAATTTCTCTTGCGAGTGCCATTCGTGCCTGCTGTTCTCACGTAAATCCACCAGAGTCCGCTGTTGACTGACTGACTGAAAACCCCACCGTCCCCCTTCTCTAAACCCAGCCATTAGTGTTTAAAAAAGCACCAATTGACTAGCGCCCACCCCCTTCCCTAAACCCAACTGACAGTGTTTTCAAAAGCAATTGTTTTTGTTTTATCCGCTTTCTGGAACCATTCTTCGCCGGACTCGAACCTTGTTGTTGCAGTCAACTCCTCTCTGCATCTCAAGTCCGCCAACATACATGGCAAGCCACTGGGCAAACGTAACAGTGGTAAAGCTGTCCACACAAAGGTAAGCGGTCAGCTAAAAGAAACAGAAGCCGTCGGCGGCATCATACCGGCCTGTAGCATTCGTTTTAAAGACGTAATGCAGCCATATGTAGCTCTGGCCACATAATTCACTCTCTCCAGAAATGTATATGGGGTTACGTTTTCACAATGAGCCTGTGTTGGCCAATATGGTTAGGAACTATACTCTCATTCTGGCATAATAATCAAGGAACTTTGCTGTCGTGCCATGGCTGCAGCAGTGCAATGATATTACCGGTGCCTGAAAATCAGTAGGGTTAAAGGCAGGGTTAGGTGCACACATTAAAAACATGCATGCAGTCTCAGCTTGCATGGGCCCCTGGTCTGCAGCCAGGTATCTTTGTGACGATTCAGAACTATTTTCAGGGAGCAAAGTTGCCCGTTTCATGTTGATTATAAAATCAGAGTAGAGCTAGCCATATCGGCCTAGAAAATAGCCACTTTCCATCATTTTCCGTTTGACTTAGTACTCAATGCAACCACAGAAGAGTCAAGCTTTGACTATCAAAACTCTTTATTCAGTTGTGAATGAGATGCTAATGGTCTAATCTGATTTAATGGCCTATGCTAAGCTAAGCTAAAAGTGCTCCCGCCAGACCCGGAGATCAGCCAGATTGAATCAAAAATGGTAAAACTGTGTAGGTCTAGAGTAGTTGTAAAATTTGCCTATTATCCTTTTCCAAAAGCACGTGGAGTGTTCCTTTAAGGCAAGTTGATGCATGTTTGAAACTCTCACTCGTGATTTTTCTAATTAAATTCCCACATGCCCCCACAAACTGAATGAACAGAAGATTGAATCACTTTCAATGTAGATCTACATGTTTATATGATTACACAAAGTTCAAAGAGCCTCTGTTTGCTGAAGCAACCTATTAAAGACAGCAGAGGAGATAGAGATATGCACTGTTTTCATCTTGTTTTCTTCATCTCTCACAGAAACAGTAGCTGCAAATGTGTTTGTTAATTACTTTCTTACATATCTGATAATTGTTATAGGATATTTTGTTTTAGTAATAAGATATTGAATGAATACTGGATATAATGATTAAAGGATAGAAACAACTGTGTTTTATTTTTGTGCTTTAGGTTAAAGATGCGTAAGGAAGGACTTTTGTTTTTATAAAACCATGACCGACTTCAATCAGGTAAAGCAACTAACCATTCATCACACGATAACTAGAGCTCTTCTTCTTCATATCTCTGTTTTGTGTTTAAAGCACACCTCTGATGTTAGACAAAAGAAACTTATAAGTGTGTTATGAAGATGTGGTCCATTTCAGCAGGGGAAAACAGTTAACTATGCTTTTAATTTGTATTGGAAGACATTGAGTGTCAACAAAGGTGTGTTTTGTGCACAGAGTTTGTATTTGCTTTCAAAGTACAGCTTAAGATTTTCCATGTTGAACGTGTCATCATTTTTCTCCTTTGCAAATGCCAAAAGAAACAAAACAATGGCCTGAAATCAGAATATTTATTCATTCATTCATTTCTTTTTGGCTTAGTCCCTTTATTAATCTGGGGTCGCCACAGCGGAATGAACCGCCAACTTATCCAGCATATGTTTTACGCAGCGGATGCCCTTCCAGCCGCAACCCATCACTGGGAAACACTCATACACACTCATTCACACACATACACTACGGACAATTTAGCTTACCCAATTCACCTATACCACATGTCTTTGGACTTGTGGGGGAAACCGGAGCACCCGGAGGAAACCCACCCCAACACGGCGAGAACATGCAAACTCCACACAGAAACGCCAACTGACCCAGCCGGGGCTCTAACCAGCGACCTTCTTGCTGTGAGGCGATTGTGCTACCCACTGCGCCACCGTGCTGCCTTTTAAGGAATAATAACGTTAAAATAATAATTATAATTATATATAAAAATAAATAAATACAAGTTAAAAAGAAAGAGAAACACTTAGGCTACATTATTAAACTAACAAAAGGTTACAGAATTGTTTTTAATAAATTGTGATTGAGCAGTGCAGAGTTTAGATAAAGACTTAATATTACAACTACTACTACTACTTTTATTTTATAACATTATTATTGATGATAATTGTCATTGTTTACTAATTAACTTTTTGTATGTACAGGATATAAATGCATAGAATTTATATAAGTCGATTTTAAAACATTTTTATATAACTAAAATAGGGCCTCACGGTGGTGCAGTGGATAGCACGTTCGCCTCACAGCAAGAAGGTCGCTGGTTCGAGCCTCGGCTCGGTCAGTTGGCGTTTCTGTGTGGAGTCCTCCGGGTGCTCCGGTTTCCCCCACAAGTCCAAAGACATGCGGTATAGGTGAATTGGGTAAGCTAAATTGTCCGTAGTGTATGAGTGTGAATGAGTGTGTATGGATGTTTCCCAGAGATGGGTTGCAGCTGGAAGGGCATCCGCTGCGTAAAACATATGCTGGATAAGTTGGCGGTTCATTCCGCTGTGGCGACCCCAGATTAATAAAGGGACTAAGCCGAAATGAAAATGAATGAATGAATAACTAATATACTAACAACTAATGCTTAAATGAAATAAACAAAACATTGTAGGTTATCAAAGAGTGCTGTCCATCATTGTAAGAGGTGTTTGTATATTTTAAAGAGTTCGCACATGCACCGAAATCTTTGAAAATACTTAAATTAATCTACATGAAACTGCTTGAAAATGTAATTTTGTTGCTTTCATAATCGTACTAAATATTGGAATAGTAATAATTAACTATTTAAATAAAATAATCGTTGATTTAAAATGAATTATTTTGCTTTTGCATGAAATTAAATCTCTGGAGTCTCTGCATGTGCATAAAATGTTATCTGCCTTTTTACTATCTGCATCCTGGGATAGGGCAAAATTTAAAAAATTAAAAAGTGGAAGAGGATGAAAAAGCACGGAGATCACAGCTTATAGAGTGAACAATTCATGAAATTAAAATAAATAAGACATTTAAGATGAACGATAACACATTTAACACGGGTAAATGTCACAATAACTCAATGTTAGGCTTCCAATTCCAATAGTATCTGCTATAATGTGATAAAGTACACTCACCGGCCACTTTATTAGGTACACCTGTCCAACTGCCCGTTAACAAAGATTTCTAATCAACTCAATGCAGATGGGCTGGTCTGAGTATTTCAGAAACTGCTGATCTACTGAGATTTTCACGCACAACTATCTCTAAGGTTTAATATGCAGTGAAAATATGCAGTGAGCGGCAGTTCTGTGGGCGCAAATGCCTTGTCAATGCCAGAGGTCAGAGGAGAATGGCCAGACTGGTTCAAGCGGATAGAAAGGCAACAGTAACTCAAATAACCACTCGTTACAACCGAGGTACGCAGAAGAGCATCTCTGAACACACAGCATCTCGAACCTTGAGGCAAGTGGGCTACAACAGCAGAAGACCACAACGGGTGCCACTCCTGTCAGCTAAGAACAGGAAACCGAGGCTACAATTCACCAAAATTGGACAAAAGAAGATTGAAAAAGGGTCAGAATTTGGCGTCAACAACATGAAAGCATGGATCCACCCTGCCTTGTATCAACTGTTCAGGCTGGTGGTGGTGGTGTAATGGTGTGAGGGATATTTTCTTGGCACACTTTGGGCTCATTAGTACCAATTGAGCATCGTGTCAACGCCACAGCCTACCTGGGTATTGTTGCTGACCATGTCCATCCCTTTACGACCACAGTGTACCCATCTTCTGATGGCTTCTTCCAGCAGGATAAAGCACCATATCATAAAGCGCAAATCATCCTAGACTGGTTTCCTGAACATGACAATGAGTTCACTGTACTCAAATGGCCTTCAGTCACCTGATCTCAATCTAATTAAGCACCTTTGGGATGAGGTGGAATGGAAGATTCAGTCAAGGTTTCAGCCGACAAATCTATCATGTCAATATGGACCAAAATCTCTGAGGAACATTTCCTTGTTGAATCTATGCCACGAAGGATTAAGGCAGTTCTGAAGGCAAAAGTGACCAGTGAGTGTATGTACTTGTATGCAATTTGCCACATTTATAAAGTGCTTGAAAAAAGTTTAAATTTGACATTGGAAAAGGTGTAAGAACACTGGTTTTATAACCTGTTTTGCCACTATTTACAGAGAGGACAAAAGCGCACATGTAAAACGTTAAAAACTACTACAACAAATAAAACAGTATTTCAGTAAAATAGTATTTCAGTTCTGACGAAACCGTTTCATGTCATTTGTATGTAAAAGAGCACTGATCACGTGAAAGGAGTTTGGGGAAGGCGGACTTTAGTGACGTCAACTGAAATAGACCAATAGACGCTTATGTTTTTCGCCCTCTGATTGGTCCATCGCCAGAGTGAACTGTGAGCCCCGCGTTTACGTCGCAGGAGTGAGAATGTGTGAATGTTCGCGAAGGTTATGAACTGCGAACGGGGAAAACGTGCACGCTTTTAACCCCCCCTCCCAATTTGACCTGCAGTTTGGATTTTGACCCAGATCAGTGATATTTGGTCACTTCTTCCCCACGGGCTCGCTTTCAGAAGTTATAGTGGAGGAAGCGACCGCGGATCGATCAGCGGGGGTTTGCTGGGGGTGTAGCCGCGTTGAGACGCACTGAGGTCGGTCACTGAGTGTAGGAGCGGCCGATGGACTCACACCCACTCGCATGAGCTCCACACGGACTTTTGTGACTCTGCTGCCCAGTCCGGTTGATCCCGGAGAGCATGAGCCGAGATGAGCCAGAGAGACACACTCGTGCATCTTTTTGCTGGAGGGTAAGACGAGCTTTTTTACTCATCGAGTTTGTTTGACACGTACACAAACAAAAATTGAGGGAAAGATGATTTTATATTCTCATATTCGGACTTTACCCTTAATAATGTAATTTCAGTAAAATATTATTTGCAAATTCTACATTAGAAATAATATTATTAGCCAATGACTATCAAACCACAGCATTGTTAACAGTCAAATAAATAGTGCTAATGTTGTTTTGAATGAAGTCATACTAGCATGTGATTTCAGACAGAATATTCAAAGTACCATGGTAAACAATTTAGGGAAAATATAATGTGTGTGTAACTTTTATAAAACTTACTAACTTATTATTATTATTATTATTATTATTATTATTATTATTATTTGGTTTCTTTTGGGTAAACAGTTAAAACTCTTTAGACTATCTTAATCCTAAAAAGTAACCAATAAAGCAACAAATATAAAACTAATGTGAACGTGTGTTGTTTTCCAAGGTTAAGATAGGCTTAAGATTGTAATATATAACTTTTTATTGAGGTAAAGTTGGTTTTATATTTGCACATTCGTTCAGTGACAACTTGTGACATACCCCCTATATTGTTTATATGTATGGTACTTTGAATATTCGGACTGAAATCACATGTAAATATGACTTTAAAACAACATTAGCACTATTTAATTGACCGTGAACAATGTTGTACTTTGATAGTCATTGGCTGCTAATATAATTTCCCTATGTAGAATTTGCAAAGAATACTTTTCTGAAATTATATTAAGGAGAAAGTGAATAGAAAACCGACTTTACCTCAATTACTTTTTTACTCAACAGTTTTTGTTGTTTTTAGGAAAATGGCATTTTAGTTTCTGTTATTGTGATTTATTAAATACCTTGCAAATATTTTTGTGTTTAATATTTCTTTTCTTATTTTATCTGAGAGTGAGAGTTTTGAAAAGTTACATGCCGGATTTTGTTTGCCTTTTTTTTTTACCTTTAACTTTACTGTATTGAAATTTTGCAAAGTCTGTTTCACAGTTTTTCTTATGAATATTTTATGATCAGTTGGGTTTTCACTTAATTGTTTTATTTTACGTAACAAAATGACTGTACCTAATGCTTCTGTCATTACCACCACACCAACCGTTTAAGATTTTAGAGAACAATTGAGTTTTTGTATTAATACAAAATTAGCTGGAATATCCTGCAGGATCACAGATTTATAATTTCGAGATCAATTTATATTAATTATAAATGATATATAGTTATACATGTAATAAAAATGATAATTTACACAAGTTGTTTTGTGCTAGTTTAATTATTTCTGTCACAATCTCAAACTCTTATTAAAATATGTATACAAAAACTGAAAAATATAATTACTGTAACACCCCATATACCAAAAAGTCTAATATCGTAACTTAATATTTGAACAAAATATTGATTCACTATAGCTTTTTTTTATTAAATATATATGTTTGCATATTATACACAGAGCAAATGAAGGTTGATTGCAGCACGTTTTTGCCGGAAGAATAATCTGATGAAACACAGGCATCGATAGTTGTCGTAGTGTCATTTATGGCTGATAATGACTCTCATGATATGACTTTCAACACAACCTTCAGTCAATGAATCACTGACAGACACTTGATTTGTAATCAGGCAGAAAATCGAACATAGCTAAAAATAAATGTCGTGGTGTGGAGTATGACTGTGCATAATGTTGCACCACAATCCCGAGACCTCTTAAATTCAGCCACAGTGATATTTATATTACAGTCTACAGAATATATAGAGAAAGAAACCTCAAGATATTTCCAGACATTATAGGTATTAAAAAGAGAAATTAAAATAGAAAGTTTACATATAGTAGTAATTTGTATGCATATTTGTTTTTAAAGGGGTTGTCCACAGTGTATTTTTAAGGCTTGGTTGTGTTTATAAGATGCAAAGCAATGTGTGCTCCTGCTTCGTTTGTGGAAAATCACGTTATTTTTTTCATATATTGCCACGTCACTCCCCTACAAGCACATGCTTTTGCGCTGTGTAAACAGTAGCTGTTAGCCGTATCAGTTTGTGCCTGAATCAGACAGAAAATGAAAAGGACACAGCTTAACCTCACGCCTGCTCTCTAAAATAAAATCTGACAAGTGTCTTTTACATATATTCGGAATAAGCATGTGTAAGTAATATAAAACGTTCACATATCTGTTGCGAGTTTGTTATTTGAGATGTAGAACGCAGGTAAAGCGTCTGCATAGAGAGACACTTCATCGCTGGTGAAGATTGTGGGTGTTTACAGCGGTTTGACTGATAAATATGAATTTGTAGCAAAATTGTTGGTGGTGCCAAACAGCATTTCCCGTTGCTTACATTCTTGTTTACGTCCTCGCTACAACATACCGTTAACGCTAAAAACTGTGCCTGTAGTTGATCGATTTTAACAAATAAAAATATTTACAGGTTGTGGCTCACAGTCCACAGCTTCGTCAGTTGGAGGAGTTTTTGCCGAATCCAGCACTGAACTGAGAGAGATTCTGGAAGCTGTCCTTTGTCAAATGCTAGCTATATATTTTTTATAATTCTCTGGAACATAATTAAAATTAAATTGTAAGCACTTCTCTCTTTGTGTCGTGTCCTTTGGAAGCCCAAATACAGAAACAGAACAAGCTCTGTGGAAATAGCAGCGTGTGGATGGCATTTTAGCTTTCTCTGCTTTAACATTACAGCGCCTCTGGCCACGCCCCGTTGCTGTGCGGGGTGTATGCACATGGTAAATGTGCTTAACCTGAAGCGCTTGTGATCTCACTAGCCCGGATGTATTTTTTTGTAGTCCCCAAATTCGTTCACTGTAGTCTTTGCTAAGCTAACTCTGTAAACGCCAATGTCTCCCTTTGCATTGAACTTTGAGCGTCTTACATTCAGAGATGTTGTTTATGTTCACACAGCTACATTACACATCAACTAAAGTTTAAAATTAGATATCGTAGTGGACCACCCCTTTAACAACAGATATGTTTCTGTAAGTGCTTTCCTGAATTTGATTCGTCGTGCCTTGCAATAATACTCTGTGCCCATAGTGATAGTAGTCAATGCTCTAAAAATATCTGTCCTAAGATAAACCAGAACTGCATTTTAAATAGAACTATTGATTGGCACTTCATTAACTCTGTCTCACTGAATGCAAAAATAGGCTTTTTGTTTATTTCTTTGTCTAATCTTCTCATGTTATTACTAGCTTTTATTTCCATAGTGTTCTGATAAAAGTACTATATTGATTTTAAAAGGATCGTTTACCTAACAATGGAAATTCTTTGATCATTTACTCTCCCTTCACTTGTTTCAAGCCCAATTTACTGTCATTTTCCTGTTGAGCACAAAATAAGATATGTTAAAGAAGGCTGAAAACTTATAAATATTAATAGGCCTGTCACAATAATCAATATATCGACTTATCGCAAAACACATTGACATGACCTCAATCGTTTTTGGTGATGCAATATATATCGCCCATACATTAAAACCAATTCTAGCAACATTTTAACTGATTGCTCAACTTGCTCATCCTTATTGAAGGTGTCAGTGTCGGTATGGTTTAAAAAACACTATAGTATTACTGTAAATTACTATAGTATGTTTTCATGTGGGTGTCTGACAGCTGAAAATAAATCTGGTAGCACATATTGCAGCCTCTGTTACTTTTTTACCTTGCACTTTATGGTTAACATTTATTATTATTTATTTATTTAAGATATACGTTTCCACATTCTGATTCCAATGCCTCATTATTAAATGGTTAAAATGACTATAATTAAATGAAATATTCTTAAGAATAAAATATGACGTGTTCATTGGAAGTGTGTACTTGCATTTTTGATTAAATTAAATTACATATTTAATTATAAATAATATTGACAATATTATCGTTTATCTTAAAATGACAGTATTATCATTCATCGCAATATATTTTGGTGCAATATATCGTACAACAAAAATAGATATCGTGACAGGCCTAAATATTGACTTTCATAGTATTTGTTTTTCTGACTATGGAAGTCAGTGGCTACATACAATGGTCGTCTTTAGTGTTTAACAGAATAAAGAAACTCAAATGTTTGGAACCATTAGGTGTGAGTAAATTGTGAGTAATTGTTTTATTTTTGGGTGAACTATCCCTTTAATACATGTCTTGGTATATGTTAATGACAATCAAAAGTACCATGATATTATCATATGAAACCATTAAAAAAAATAAAAGAAAACCTGAATTACACCTTTGTTTGATTCATTATCTGAGCTCTAGGTGTGTGTAATAATGACAAACTATTTTGTTTCTTAATCTTTTAATTAATATTATTTTATTAAGTGTGTTTTTTTGTTTAGTTCTGTCATGCAGAATTAAATTTGACTCCAAAACTGCCAGTAGGTGATTCATTAAAGTGATTCATTCATATGATTCCTTTAAAATGTCTGATTTGTGTAGAAATTAAGTCTGGTTGTGCACCAATGGCTACTATACAACTTATACTTGTGTAGTATGAATGCAAACTGGATGTACTACATTTATCATGTTGTCAATTAGCATCAGTACAACTTTTGAACGACTTACTAATTTTCCCCCTCGCTGTTTTTCACCTACTGTAGTAGTAAGGAACTATGCAGATTTGAATGCAGCCACTGTCTTTATAAATCGATCATTGATTCACTACATTCATTCATAAGTAGATTCATTCATGAAAGTAACTGTAGTAAAAAAACTGTATAACTGTTTTTTTAGGCTTATGGTTATTGTCAGTGATTTTGTTTTTTGAGACATATGTATATCGATAGACTTTGTCGCCAGTTAAAATTGCTTTGGTATAAAAAGTCGGTTCACTGGCATTACTACAAATGGGGAAAAGTGCAACGCTCAGTATGGCCGTCACAGCAAAAGAAGACTAGAAGTCTAGTCAAATTAGCCAATCATCAGTCTTGATAGTCACATGGTTCTGTGAGGGAGGGGTCTGTAAATATTTGCTTGTTCATTACGGCAAGCCCTGTCTTTTTTTATGACTACTTTGGACGATACTGAAATTCGGTACCAATAGATGAAATAAAAATAAAAAAGTCAATTTCCTGCTAACATTTGAGCGCTGTTTAACTCGTTCTTAAACAGCGCTGATTTGCTATTGTGTTCATATGCTCAACAGAAATGACTGTGATTGGCCGTGAGGGTCATCAGTTTACCGAACTCACCGCTGTTTACTGAGTGTAACCACAGATACAGGGACACTGGAGTGTTTTAAAGCCGCGATTAATCAGCGGATCACTCGAATGTCAGCTTATAGACAAACCAGCTGATCGACGTGACTTTGAAACACCCATCCATTGGTACCGAATTCCAGTATCGTGATAACCTTACTTTGGGCCTGCGTTGATTTTGACAGTATAAAAACATCTCATCATATACCACGTCCTTCCAGTGTCGTCCTCCAGTCTTTGCTCAGGTTTTGTCTCTGTTCTTCTAGTGTTTATAACCCCGTCCTCTGGTTACCATTGAAACAGCCATAATGGAAATTGGTGTCATGCTAATCTTTGCGCTGTAGCTGGAGCAAACTGAAAATTATGACTTGAGCAACAATATTGGAGCAGGTCAGTTCAGATTTTGTTGTTGATTTGAAATATGTAATTTTATTTAGAGTTCATGATTTCTCCATTCATTTAGTTAGATCTTGCATGTGCTCTCTGAGGGCGTTACAAATATGGCCGCCGAGTAAACGGCATTTCCTTGAAAGTGACTTTCCTGGCGAAGAGTGAATGTGCAAAGTCACTCCCTGTTATTAGATGCTGCTTAATCAAGTGAAATGAAACTCTGAATCATATCCTATTTAATCTGCAAGTATTCTCCACAACAACTCCCTCTTGTCGACTTATTTTTCATCAACAGCATTGAAACAATTACAACCGTAACCAGTTTTAAAATGAACTGGTCCCCAAAAGCATATTTGCCATTGTAGATTTAGATTCATATAATATGCATCTCACCTCAAGCTGATGCTGTTTTTTTCCATTGGAAAACACTCATATCAGGTTTTTCCCGGCACGTGAGGGATGGCTTTGGGTTTCTGTGTTTGGTGACCCACATCTTCCAGCACGAGTGCGACTGTTGGAGATGATTAACAACAACTCACCTTTCACATTAAAGCTGAAACTCTATCACCCACGATCTAAATCTGTGTTGTGAGGTTCAACTCCACACATGTGGCTTTCAGATAAGGAGTCGTAGCATGACTGACCCACATGACTGCCCCACATTGTGAGGTCAAACTTTGGACTATTGCTGATAGGGCTGCACAATATTGGGAAAAAAATGACATTGCATATAATACATATAACAAACAAACAAGTCAAAAATAAATACAGTGGAGCAACGAATCAAGTGAAATAAACAGCGCTTAACAGTCTTAATATGTAAAAATGTAAAATAACACTGCATGTTATTCATAATATAAATAATTCAATAAAACGAAACTTTATTATAGTTACAAACGATACAATTACTTGTGCCTGAATGCTTTAACCTCTCTCAAAAAGCTGCCACAGTTACAGGCTTTAAGTCAAGTTTAGTTGTGCTTTATTGTCATTTCATTACACGTGTGGACGTAAAGTGGAACGAAATGTCAGGTCTCGCAGGACCATGTGCTACATAAATAAACATCAGTAAAAAATTATAAATATAAACACAACATTGAATGTAAGAGCAATTTTTAAACCTATACATACTGGAGTGGTAATCTAACTATACATATATTATAAATAGTTAACTATACACCTAAATTAAGAGGTACTGTATAAATATTTGCGTAAAACAGAAGCAATATTGTGCAAAACAGGTATTGTAAAAGTAAGTAGCGCAACGTGATTTGTGTTACATTCACAGGTAAACATTGTTTTTGTATATTGAGTCTCTGTAAGGTGGAGTTTAAGTAAAGTGTGCGGTGCATACGGAGGGAGGAGTGTTTCTACAGGTGGTTTGTCAAGCCCACTCACCTGTGAAGCACAGTCAAAAATACACAATGTTTTTCTACTGATATGGAGTGATTGTAAGTGTCTGGTGCAAATGTGCATGGAAAAAGTGGAAAAGTGTCACAGAGATGATAGATAGAGATGCAGATGATAAACTTTTACTCACAAATCTCATGCGTTTTGACCTGTGTTGACCAAAACTCACCATTGCATATTCACACATTATGATAGCGAGGTTGAAGGGTTAAATTGTGCAGTCATAATTGGTGGGAGAATTTTGTATGTACAAAAAATACGATTTCCTCTCACTGTTCTTCACTGTTTGTCTGCTTTCCTCTCTCAGATGTGGAGGCACGGTGGGCGCGATCCTGACATGTCCATTAGAGGTGGTGAAGACGAGGCTTCAGTCTTCCTCAATAACGCTCTGCATCTCTGAGGTGCATCTGAGCACAGTTAATGGAGCCAGCGTGGCCCGTGTGGCCCCTCCGGGACCCCTTCACTGCCTCAGGTATGTGTGTAAAGTTCAAATCTTATGCATATTGTAAGTGGTGTGGAAGTGCACTTTAAAAATTGTTCTTGAAAGGTTTGAATTATATTGATGCACCATATCGTGTGATGCATTACAATATTATTCAGTAGCAGCATGGAATTGATCAATTAAATTAGATCAGTTAATCTCAAATAAATAACACAGATATTGATATTCAGATGAAGCAACAAAATTAAAAGTAGCATAACCATTCATCAAACTTGCCATGCGGTTTTAATTTTTTCCCCACTGGGTGCCATTGGACCATATATTTACTTTTGTTCATTATAGACAAATCCAGTACTCACAAACCCAAACAATTTGTCTGTACAGTTTATTTGTTTATATTAGCAAAGACTAGAACATTTATTTATCTGATTTATCATGTCGGTTTTAGTTCTGGATACCGGCTACACCCTGTACTGGAATAGTCTGAGTGTTACCTCAGCATTGTGAGAATGTTGAGTTGGCTCAGTGTTTTGTAAATATTTGCACAATATGGTTTAAGGGTCTGTCTTCGCAACCAAAGCACACACCCCTTTTGGTTGTCCTTTCCAAAAATATGACCCTATTTTCTTCACCGCACAAACATGCGTGGCTACATACAGGCAGAAGCCAAGATGAGTTTGAGATTGTTGGTTGTTTGCCGTCTAGGAATTTTTGTTCTGTAATGGTTGATTACCTGTTATATAAGATGTAAATGTATACATTACCAAGGCAGAAGGTATGTTGGGGTCTGTAATCCCCTCTCTATGGCTCTTTCTTTCTGTTTTCTTTATAAAGCAACTATTCTCTGAGGTTTTCACTCCCCCTTAACCAACCAATCACTGCCCTCACACCAACACACTGATTTTTGGCACTTTGCTCTTGCTTAAAGTGTGTGTGTGTGTGTGTGTGTGTGTGTGTGTGTGTGTGTGTGTGTGTGTGTGTGTG
>CAIGQW010056839.1:8187091-8208251 GCA_903798125.1 Danio choprae | reverse complement strand
GTGTGTGTGTGTGTGTGTGTGTGTGTGTGTGTGTGTGTGTGTGTGTGACTCAGTAATTTTCAGAACGGGCCTCTAGTCTGCTTGGTTTAACTCGAGTCATACATCACAGAAAGTTACCAGATTCTAAGTACGAAGACATTATTTAGATCTACTTAGTTTGGTTTCATGAATCAAATCCAGTAGGTTAATGGTTGTACACTCCCTTAATGGTTTATCGTTTGTTACGTAATCGGTCAATGTTTGTCTTTTTGACACGTGAATGTCCATCTGAGTATCATGGACTTTGAATGGATGCTCAGTCTGTGACGGCAACCACAGAGATATTGGACACGTTTTCACCTCCTTTCTGAAAGTTGATAAATGTGGGGGTTTTTTTGCCTCTATGGCAGTTTTTGTGGGTCAGTTGTTTGTTTTATTATGAAAAAGCTGAAGAACACAATAGCTATGTTTTAATTCAAAGATGCAAAAGAAAACATATGAGCAAAACTGCAGTATTGAATAAAACATTTGCAAATAAAGCACCGTTTTCATCCAATGAGTGAAAGAGAACAAAATCATTACTTCCTGATTAACTGGCACCAAATATAAACAAAGTTGGAGTTTTCTGTGATAGGAGAAGCCACTGGGTCTTTCCCCCTTCCATAATAAATGAGTTGCACCCAAGCTGCAACATCTTCTGTAGAAAAACGTCATAAGAACAATGCTTAGTGGCTCAATGTGTCACAACAGTGTTTTTAAAAGACTAAACACTTTATTGATATAGTACATATATAGTACATAACCAAGCACATGTGGTCAGAACACAAACGAGTCGCGGGTAATGAAGTATTAAGCGTTTCTCCCAAAGAAAAGCCTGTCTAAGCAAAATGCTAGCAGGCATCTGTAGCTCCTCTCACGCTCCGCCTCTTTGCCCTTGTTTGGTATCTACCGGTCAGTGCGATGACGCGCCAACAAAATGGCGACGGTTAGCCACGCTCATTTGTAGCTTCATTTGTGCTCTTCAGAAACCTATGGGTGACGTCACTGATACTCCGTCCATATCTTTTACAGTCTATGGTTGCTCCTCAAAAGATGAAACGCAATGAATGAGCAGTGGATTTTGGAGGCGTGAAACACTTTTTCGGAGCACAAACGCTCAAGACAGCTCTGGAAGTCATAATAATATAATATTAATAATACTGAACCATTTTGATGACAGACTTTGACCAAAACCAGGGTGTTCGCTGGGTCTTAAAGTCTTAAATTTCAACAAATTTTGTGCTTTAAAAAGTCTTACATTCACTGGAATATTGTGTTGTAGGTCTTAAATCATTTTTAAACAGGTCTTAATTTTGCTTTGTCCAAGTAAAGCTACTCAATCGGGCTGACATCCATCCGACGACCAACAATACATCTCAATAAAACCTTATTTAAAAGTTTTTTGTTATTGTAAAGAGATACCATTCACAACCGCTGTTACACAGGGAAGGAAAACTAAAAACAATTACACCATTCCTCATGATAAAGCCGGGCCATTGGAAAAAAATCTTAGTGTTTAACCCTGTCTAAATCTAAAATTTAATTCTTAATGGTCTTAAAAGGGTCTTAAATGTGGCTTAATGAAACCTGGAGAAACCCTGAAAACATCATTTAAGATATTTTACAATGTGCTCAAGCGCATTAGGTGGATGTAGGAAACTTGCAAAATTTTCTCGGAAACATATGGTAGGAGGGTCTCTGTTGTGATCGGGGGTGAAAGAGTGAGAAATAAAGATTACACAGAAATATAGCTTGTAAAAGGTAATCTGTATGGAACATCGTTGCGTACGAAACATGGTTAGTTTACGTTATCTGTGTTTGTTTGTATTTGTATTGTTATAAACCTATGTTTTATAGAAACGTGTTATTTAGAAACAAATTGTATGAAAATAGTCAATGGTCATGAAACAGCCATTGAACCTATGGCAATAGACCCTTTTCACATTTCCGGGTTTATCAGGAGCGGAAGTCATCATGGGTAAATGTAGAGCGCAGTAAATGGGAGAGTACAACAAATATTTTTTACAATCTCATATTTGCTGAAATAATAAAAGAAAAACTCAGCAATGGTGTTATCAAGACTTTCAGAGAAAGGAAAGAAATAGTGTGAGACTGATGACGACAGCCAGAGGAGAGAATAACGTCAAATTTACTCTCAGCCTCATAGACGCTGCATTAGAAACACCTTGCATAGGCGGTAATTCATTCTTTGTAATTTGACGCAAAGATGATATAATACATTCATAAATGCATATAAATGTTCATACTTTAAAAATAAAAGAAAATATTATAAACTTTCAAGGATTTAAGATTATGACCATTAAACAGTCTTGTGAAAAGGGTCCATAAACTCTCTCTTCATGTAGGATTGTTGTTGTTTTTTTACATGATGTGCATGACCAGATATTCAGCATATTTCTTCTGTCAAAAGCCACCAGTTGAAAACCACTGAAAGATTAACACATATACAAGATCTTTTCACTCATAAGAAGTCATAAAAATACATTTAGCATGCAATGTGTGTTTATATAGAGCATTTATAGCATGACCTGATGATCTTTATTCACTTCATCTGATCTTTCATTAAGTTTTTCACTTTCTTTTCATTGACTTTTCACGTGTGTGTGTGTGTGTGTGTGTGTGTGTGTGATGGAAATGATCTCTCACACCCTTTTAAAGAGAAGTTTATTTGGGGAATATCTTTGTTTGAACATGCTCCTCGAAGGCGTGCCTTTAATTGGCAGAGCTTTTGAGGGATATATTTGCATGATACTCTGAAAGAAATGTGTGGTTTGTGTTTCTATTAAACACATTTTCATATATTTGCAAGAACACGTACACATTTCTATTTAATTGTTTTGACAATCCTGTTTTTAAGGACTGTTAAGGTTTGTTTTATTGTGACGTTTTCATAAAAATTCCCCCCTCCCCATCGTAAAACTGATGTTATTGAAATTAAACAAATCGTAATACATTTTGTGCAACAAATGGTCAAATGCATGCCTTACGTTCTTTATATATAGGAATGTATGAATCTAATGTTTGCAAAAGATATGAATTTCAATAATATCTAAGAAATATCAGTTAGCAATTTTCATATTGGCATTAAAATGCATTGCAAAACACCTAAATGTGCTTAAAATAGGGTTCATATTGTTATTCATTTGTGATGTATACATATAATTAAAATTTTTAATGTTTTGTGTCGCCTCCTAAGATGTCTCAAGATCCTCTTTACAAACAGTATTTGTAGTAGTATCATTTATAAAAAATGTCATGTGGCACTTTTGTTGATGCGTTTCTCTCTTTTTCTGTCTGTCTCAGATTAATTCTTGAGAAGGAAGGCCCTCGTTCTTTATTCCGGGGTCTGGGGCCAAATCTAATCGGCGTGGCTCCTTCACGGTGAGTTTTTGCTATTCATACTTTGTAAACAAGCAAGTAAAACGCTGCATGCATTATGAGAGTGTCTTGATCTTAGCATCATGAAAAAAAACAAAACAAAAAAAACAAGAGTCATTCTGATGCAATCCCTGCTCAACCGGTAAAGCTGCAAATTTACTGCGCCTGGAATAAACACGCAGAATTATCAACTGTATTAAAGGGATAGTTCACCTAAAAATTACAGTTTACTCAATGTTTACTCGGTGGCTGGAATCGTTCAGGAATTTCTTTCTTCTGTTGAGCACAAACAAGATATTCTGAAGTATGTTGGAAAAAAGCAGTCAGTAGTAGAAACAAAAAATACAACGGAAGTCAATGGCTCTTTTTTTCAAGACTTCTTCAAACCCTCTTTGTTTGTGTCCAACAGAGGAAAGAAAGGATATGGAGGATAAGTAAATGTTTTCAGGGCCTCACGGTGGCGCAGTGGGTAGCACGTTCGCCTCACAGCAAGAAGGTCGCTGGTTCGAGCCTCGGCTGGGCCAGTAGGCGTTTCTGTGTGGAGTTTGCATGTTCTCCCCGTGTTGGCGTGGGTTTCCTCCGGGTGCTCCGGTTTCCACAAGTCTAAAGACATGCGCTATAGGTGAATTGGGTAAGCTAAATTGTCCGTAGTGTATGTGTGTGTGAATGAGTTTGTATGGGTGTTTCCCAGTGATAGGTTGCAGCTGGAAGGGCATCCGCTGCGTAAAACATATGCTGGATAAGTTGGCAGTTCATTCCGCTGTGGCGACCCCAGATTAATAAAGGGACTAAGCCGAAATGAAAATGAATGAATGAGTGAGTAAATGTTTTCAGACTTTTAATTTTTGGGTGAACTGTCCCTTAAAGTGTTCATTCATTCATTTTCCTTCAGCTTACTCCCTTATTTATCAGGGGTCACCACAGCGGAATTAACCACCAACTCCAATTCCAGCATATGTTTTATACACCGGATGCCCTTCCAGCTGCAACCCAGCACTGGGAAACACCCATACACTATGGACAATCTAGGCCCCGTTTACACTCAGGTCTTGATGCCCAAATCCGATTTGTTGCCTATATCAGATTTTTTTTTGCCTGTCCGTTTACACGTCCTTTTAATTGTGACCCATATCTGATTCAAGTGTTTACACTTGCCATACAATTTACGACGTCGCGCATGCATGAAGGCGGGTTCTAGCATCTGCGCCACACTGGCCATGATGGAAGAAATTGTCTTGCTTTTAGCTCTGCGAAATATGCAAAGTGATTTTGAGGCGGAGGAGGAGGGAAAGGGCCATCATCGCAGCTTGCGCCTATGGTTTATATATGTCCTCCACCATTCAGAGGAATTTGTGGGTACGAGAGAGATCTCAGGTCTGGTGGGGGCAAATTGTGGCGTCTGACCACTTTCCTCCTCCATGTTTCCTCTGTTGTTGTTGTTTACCGTGTCGGCATCTCCACACACGCTCTTCCTTCTACGTCATTAAACTGGAGAAGTACCACATTGTCACAAGTTTAATGTACAAAACAGGAATTCCTCAATAAATCCGATCTGCCTGTTTACATGATGGTCGCATTGTCACATATCCGATTTATATCTGATTTATTTCCACATGTGAAGGAGGCCTGAAACCGATCTCTGAATATCCGAATGCATGCATGTTTTTTTTTTCCAGGTTTGCACGGTCATAGAACAAATCCGATCTTTGACACACATGAGCAAAAAATCGGAATTGGGTCACATTTAACTGGCAGTGTAAACGGGCCTTAGTTTATTCAATTAGCGCATTGGTTTGGACTGTGGGGGAAACCGGAGAACATGCGAACTCCACACAGAAATGCCAACTGGCCCACCCAGGACTCAAACCAGCGACCTTCTTGTTGTGAGGTGACAGTGCTAACCGCTGAGCCACCGTGCCGCCATTTAAGTGTTCAGATTAGGGTTATTTTGCAAGACAGGCATACTCTGTTTATATCAGCCATGCAGAATGCAAATATGCATGCTTCTGGTTCTCAATTAAATCTGTTTCACACAAAAATGTAAATCCTGCCATCATTCAATGCATTCACCATCATGTCGTCCCAAACCTCCGTTTACTTCAATTTATTTTCCTGAAGAACACAAAAGATCTTTTCAAGTGTTTGATTTTTGTCCATACAATGAAAGATATTTTATTTATGCCCCAAACAAGCAATATAAAGTTGCTTTGCGTCAACTTTTTCTTAGAGGTTTGAGAAGCAAACAGACACAGTTTTTAATTCTAAAAACCACAAGTCCATTTTTTTAACTATATAACAAAATAATGTTCACAAAGCACAAAATATGTTTTTTTTTCTAGGCCATTACGTGTACATTTTATAGACGCTTTTATCCAAAGGGACTTACAAATGATTAAAATGAGATCTGCCTGGCCTTTGAATTTTCTGCCACTCCAGCATTAAAAAGCTTATAAATTGATATCCAAGTGGGTCATTTCAGCCTTCAGACAAGGTGTAGCAAACCACAGTCAGCTCTGAGAAAAGCAACACCGCTTCTACAGCAATTAAATACATGAGTGGACATGATAAAAGCTCTGTATCAACATGTTTTGCACGCATGCAGTCAGGATAAAGCATTTGTCAAATGATGCAAGCATGATAAATCAGTGCTAACTGATGTTGGGTCTACTACTAAAAGCCCAGCTTATGCAAACCTGTGTGCTGCGCAGACAGGAAGGTGAAGAGTGTTTGGAGAGTGTTTTTCTGACAGAGCGGCCACTGGCCACCATGCATCAGTTAACAACTTTAGGACATTTCATGTGCAAACATTTGCGGTTACATGCAAGGGTTTTTAAAGGAACAGCTTGTTCTTGTGAGCAGTCTATTTAGGCCCAATGATTCGCCCAATGGGTGTTTCAGAAAGTCGCTAGTTAAATTACGTTGCATTATAGGATTTGGCAGCATTGCATTTTCCCCTTTTGAAAAACAAAACCATGCTTCGCTTTGGTCGTCGTGTTTGGAAAATGAACGATTGTTTCCAGCCGGCCTGAGATTGAATATCTAACCGCTGGCTGGAATAAAAGGCACCTTAAATATGAAGTTGTTTTCATATAATAGTTTCATATAATCTTTTATATAATGGTCATCTCGAGCCAAGATAAATGGTAAATTGTTTGCTTCTTTAGTTAGTTTTCCAGTGTGGTAATCAAGATTTAAAAACTCAAGTTAATTAGATTAAAGGGGCCATAAAATGGCAATCTGGATACACCTAGTAGGCATAGCTGAAAAAAAACGAGCTCAGTACATAGAAATAGCATACCATGGCATGACCCTCACACACCATTCTTTCCCTGTTTTCATGTACATCCTCTGTCTATCAAATCCTGTTGAAAAACAGCCCAATCAGAACAAAATACAGACTGACGATCCACAAGGAATCATTAATATGCACACCTCAGGCAGCATTTGATTGGCCACAGCATTTTCGAGTGAGCTTACAACAATGATCATTTTTCGTTTATCTAAACTTTGTATTAAATTTACTTTGTATGTGAGGCTCTTGTTTTGAAAACGGGTCAGGCTTTTAGGAAGAGTAAGCAGTTCTGTGACGTGCTTAACACAGATCATCGGATTGTTTTAGAGTTCAGGTCATTCTCCCGTGCCACACGAATCTACAGCAACAGTTATTACGGTTGTTAATAATGCACGAAGTTTTACATAATCATCTTCGTACGATTGTACATTCTTTCAAATGTTTGTGTTTACTTCATTTCAGCATCGATATCGCAATGTGATCATTCGCAATAGTCACATCGCAGCATGTGCAATGTTGAGTCTGGATAATAGTTTATTATTTGCATGTGTTTTTGAGGCATGAGGATTTTAAAAGCAATCAAGCATAAAAATGTACAATTAAAATTAATAAAATTACAATTTGTAACTTTAATAATGATTATTATTTATTAATGAATTGTTTAATCAAAGACTATGCAGTATTATTTTACTTGTGATTATTCAATTACTGTATCTGAATGCAGTTAGACTCCATAAAACTGTTTATTTCATTTATATTTTTTTTCCTCTGTTGTATTTATCTATGATCGTAAATATTTTTTTTTTTATATTTTATGCATAATTGACTCCCCTACAGAATCATCGCAATCTATCTAAAATTATGACGGTGAAATGCAGGATATACGGATTATAACTTTATTCAATGCCACTCCAAAGAAGCATGAGGTGTTTTTGAATGTATCTTTGGTAGTTTAATATGTATATTAATGTATAATCCATTTTGGAATAAGGCTGTAACGTAAAAAAATGTGGAAAAAGTGAAGCGCTATGAATACTTTCCGGATGCACTGTATAGTATCAATGCATAACATATAGTATCAATGCACCTTTTAATATGAGTTGGTCTTTTGTCTGTTTGGACTAGCAAATGAACAACTTCCTTGCCACTTAAAACATTTGTTTAATGTCTCGTCTAAATTGTAAATGGTTTTCTAATCCCAACTGGTTAAGCAAGTCTGGTAAAGATGATATTATTTAGGTCACTACATGTCATTTTTTTACACTGTTCAATGTTTTCCTCAGAACAATGTGCAAAAAAGTGTGCCTTAAATAGTATTTTATCTGGTTTGCTGCTAGGTCTCTCACATTGAGAGTTATGTGTTAGTTCTGACGTGTGCCCTGTTGTGTTTTCAGGGCCATTTATTTTGCCGCCTATTCCAGTGCAAAGGAGAAACTGAACTGTGTGTTTGAACCAGACTCCACAGCCTTGCACATGACGTCTGCTGGGATTGCAGGTTACTTGCTTTATATACATACATGCATGCATACATAGACATTTTGGGACCATTAAGATTTCTTGTGTTTTTAGATTTAATTAAATGGTGATCATTTATTTAATCCACATTAAACATAACTATTAATTGTGAAATATTATTTTAAATGTATAAATAAAAAGTTATTGCCGATTTTAGTTTAAATTGTAATTTATTTGTTTGATTTAAAGCTGAATTTTTCTGCATTATTACTCCAATCTTCAGGGTAAAGTCGTGATAATATTTTGATTTGCCGTTCAGTTTAGCAATTAAATATTATTAGTACTTAATCATTAGTGATTATTTTTATAATTATAAATGTTCATAGTTTTTCAGAATTATTCTAAATTATTTTTCAAAACCTTCCCCTGCTTCATAGCTTTGCGACAAATGTGATGGTTTTTTTTTTTAATGTGATGTATGTATTTCTTTATTTTTCCTCATGAACAATCTAATCCGTCCTTGAAGAATAAAAGTAAATACATCTTTAATGATACCTTTAGAGTGGTACTGTATCAGTGTTTCCACACACACACACACACGCGCAGCACACACACAAACACAAAAAATGCTAAATGTATATTAGGGTTTAAAGCAGTGGTTCCCAAAATGGGGGTCGTGGGACATTGAGAGGGGGTCTCTTGGTGATTTCCAAAAAATGAATCAATTTGAATAAACTATTAAAATTACTATATTTTAACCATAACCTACAGAAGATAAAAAATATTTACAGTAAAAATACAACATGCAAATAAAAAGATTAATTTTTTTTTCCTATTGCATTGCGATTCCTACATTAGATTAACCCCACAGCAATAGTCATTTGCAAAAGATTGATTTTACGGCACCAGCCTAAACTTTGACACCTTTATGGCACTCAAATACATAAAAAATAAACACAGGGGACTGAATATGGAGGATGATCTCCAAGTGGTGGTCTCCAAAAGGAAACCTTGTGCTGTAAACATGTGCTGACCTGTCTCATTAGGTGAGGTTAATATTAAATTAAACAAATGAATAAATTACTATAAAAAAAGTGTATGGTTGCTTGACGGTTGCACTTTTTTGTGTTGTCAATATGCTCATGTTTATATAGACACCTCTGAAAATAGTGGGGGTCTTGAGTCACTGACATTGTTATTTTGGGGGTCGTGGGTTGACAAGTTTGGGAACCTCTGATTTAAAGGAGCATATGACACTGAAGGCTGGAGTAAGGCCTCATTCACACTACGAGTGACTCGCAGTGGCAAAGCGACAAGCGACCGCTCATTTCAACGCAGAGTGAGTGACTTCTGGCGACCTCCGACTATGTGAGCGTTGGCGAACAGGTGGGCGTGTCGAGCGAATTTATAAAGTTGAGAATCCTTCAACTTTATGCAAATGAAGAGCGACTTTTTGAACGACAGCCAATAGGAGCACCAGTAGAGCTCACGTGAGAGATTCTCTCTCAGCTCACTCAGAGGCCAGTTGTATTCTCCGTACTGTAGACTTGCACAGTCCTGTGTTTGCAGCAGGTCGCCACCCAGAACCACAGGCAGCTACAAAGTCACTGCTAGTGTGAATGAGGCATAATGATGCTTAAATTTGAGCTTTAAATCACAGGAATAAACCATGTTTTAAGCTACATTAAATTAGAAAACACTTATTTCAAAATCTATAAATGTTTAAGGATTTTACAGCTTACTGTATTTTAATCAAATAAATAGGATAATAGCAGAATATGCTTCTTTTAAAAAAGTGCACAAGTGTACAGTAGTAATGTATGTGAACTTGCAATCCCACTGTATCCTCTTTTCTCTGGTCTGATGGGCTTACAGTAAATGAAATGTCACAGCATACAAACACTCAGTAAACACTCAGGCAGAAAGGTGTGTGTGTGTGTGTGTGTGTTTGGTCTCTTCTCACCTGTCATCTGGACTTTTGCCAAGAAGGATTCAGTGTGTAGAACATATGCTCTAGTTTTCTTGCACCCTAAGCTGCTTTTTCATTGTTTAAGTCAGATGATTGACAGCTAGTAATTCAAACCAGAGACACGTGGTGAGCCACATTGGGCACTTTCAGTTGAAAAGTCCTCTAAACATCACATTTAATGGCGTAACATTTTTAATTGTGCTTATTGTGCAAGCAAAAATATATGAACTGCTTGTGCAAAGTAAAAAAAAACTAAATTGTGAATTAGGATTTTTATTAAATATTGTAAAATCTGAATCTAAACTCTGTCCAACCATAAGTATTTTATGACAATAAATGTTAATGATTTTAGTCAAAAGGCCTTTTGTTTCATGGTGGCATGCTTTCTGTCTACAGTAATGGCCCTTTATGTGAAATTATATATGATAATGTTTTGAATGTCTCTTCTGTTCACCACGGGTGCATCAAAAGTACAGCATCAATGTGAAAATTATTATAGTTTAAAGTATTTACAAATTGTATTCACTGGTGGTTCGAAGTTCAGTCATCAGCTTTTAATTCACTGATTTGCAGCTCAAGAAACATTTATAATCATTAACATGATGGAAAAGGCTTATTCTTTAATACACACATTTTAGATCATTCAAAGGACAATTCATTTTCAGGATTAAAAGCTTTAAAACGACATTCTTTTGATAAGGAAATTCTTTTTAGCTATGAGAACTACATCACAAATGTATTGCTTGGTCAGTTTGATCCATGTTTTATTAATGGGTCTATTCATGTATTTTTATGTAGTGCTTATGTTATTACTTTTTTACGTTTATTAACATTTAAAAACAGCTTATACACTGCAAAAAACGCTTTTCTTACTTTCGTCTTATCATTTTTAGTCTAAATGTTTTTAAATCCAGAAGCATTTTCTAGACCAGTACAAAATATTGCCTTGTTTTCAGAAATAATGAGTCAAGATTAGGTGTTTTGTTTTGTTGCTTAAAACAAGCAATCAGTGGTGTAAGAAAGAAAATCTTGCTTCAAAGCAAAAACAAGATTATTTTTCTTAATCCATCGACAGGATATTTTGCTTGTTTTAAGTGAAAAAGTCACTTAATTTTGACTAATTTCTAAAAAAAAAAAAAAAAAAAAAAAAAAAAAAGACAACATTTTGTACTAGAAAGGCTTCTTCATTCTGACAAAACGGCAAGTAAGAAAAGCATTATTTGCACTGTATCAGTCGTTTTTAAATGTTAATAAATGCCAAAAACGTCAATAAAAGAAATACATTTTTTTTTTTAAAAGAAATAAATGAATAACTCTATTAATAAAACATGAAATAAACTGACCAAGAAAATGTTCACAATCCTGAAAATTGTGCATTGCATTATCTAGAAATGTGTGTTGAACCGCAACCATTTCATTCATTCATTCATTTTCTTTTCGGCTTAGTCCCTTTATTATTCCGGGTTCGCCACAGCAGAATGAACCGCCAACTAATCCAGCATATGTTTTACGCAGCGGATGCCCTGCCAGCCGCAACCCATCACTGGGAAACATCCATACACATTCATTCACACATACACTATGGACACTTTAGCTTACCCAATTCACCTATACTGTATGTCTTTGAACTTGTGGGGGAAACCGGAGCACCCGGAAGAAACCCACGCGAACACGCAAACTCCACACAGAAATGCCAACTGACCCAGCTGAGGCTCGAGCCAGCGACCTTCTTGCTGTGAGGCGATTGTGCTACCCACTGCGCCACCGGGTCGACTCGCAACCATTTCATCCTCGTTAATGATTATAAACATTAACTTTGACAACTGGACAATATTAACAGCTTCACATCATGTCTGCATACTTAGATATTTATATTAATATCTAAGGCATATTTAGATATTTTTACTAGAAACAACACAAAAACTCTAAGAAAAACATTTTTGCAGTGTAGTGCAAATATCTTTGTATGTGCCTGTCCATGTGTTTGTGTGTGTGTGTGTGTGTGTGTGTGTGTTTTAATCTCATTTTCTTCTCCTTCAATCAGGATTCACAGCCATAACAGCAACCAACCCAATTTGGTTGATAAAGACGCGTCTGCAATTGGATGCCAGGTACAGTAAAAGCTAACAAATATTCTCCCTGATGACCCTTAATGACTGATCCTGAGTCAGAGATGATGCTTTTAACATGCGTTTTAACGTTCATTATTCCTGACCTCAATCTAAGTGTTGTATTTGATTTGTTTTGTTGCACAGGAGTCGCGGGGAGCGTCGTATGAATGCCTTCGAGTGTGTGCGGCGTGTTTATCAGACTGATGGTGTCCGCGGGTTTTACCGTGGCATGTCTGCATCATATGCAGGCATCTCAGAGACTGTGATTCACTTTGTGATTTATGAAAGCATCAAACGGCGTCTTTTAGAGGCCAAAGCAGCAACGCACATGAACGAGGACGAGGACAGAGCCAAGAGCGCATCTGATTTTGTTGGCATGATGTTGGCAGCCGCTACATCGAAAACCTGCGCCACCTGCATAGCCTATCCACACGGTGAGCATTGAAAAAGGATGTTAACAATAATTTACTTTGATAATTGTGTGTGTGTGTGTGTGTGTGGGTGGGGGTGGGGTGGGGGGGGTTAGTCACAAAGATGCACTAAAGACATGTGCTTGTAATTGCTGTAATATTTGTACTTTTGAGTCACAGTGGGTCAAAATTACATTGAGAACATACAAACATGTTTTACTACACAACAACTTGTGAAAGGGAGATTATAAATGCAGAGATATTAATAAAGAGAAAATATTATAAACACCAAGCTTAAACTAATTCATGTGAATATTATGATCTATTATATAAAAATTGTTATATTACAGCTTAATGTATATTCATACTACTGTTAAACAGTTTAGGGTTGTTGGGATTTTTTTAATCAATACTTTTATTCAGAGATTATGCAATTTATTAATCAAAATTGATAGAAAACTAATTATAAATTCAAATATTTGCCTTTTTTTAACTTTTTATTCATCATAGAATCCAAAAAAAAGTATCCTGGTTTACACAAAATTAATAAGCATTTTTGAACATAACAATTTATTAATATTAATATATTATTAGTTTTTCTTTTTCACATATTTCCCAAATGATGTTTATTTCACAATGATGTTAATATTTTTTCTTCTGGAGAAAGTCTTATTTGTTTTATTTCGGCTAGAATGAAAGCAGTTTTAAATTTATTAAAAGACATTTTAGGTCAATATTAAGTAATATTATGTTTTCGATTGTCTACAGAACAAACCATCATTGTATAATGGCTTGCCTAATTACCCTAACTTGCCTAATTAACCTAGTTAAGCCTTTAAATGTCACTTTAAGCTGAATATCTTGAAAAATATCTAGTCAAATATTATGTGCCGTCATCATGGCAAAGATAAAAGAAATCAGTTATTAGAAATGAGTTATTAAAACTATTATCTTTAGAAATGTGTTGAGAAAATCTCTCCGTTAAACAGAAATTGAGGTAAAAATATAAAGGGGGGGCTAATAATTCTGACTTCAACTGTATTTGTATTTTATGTACGTCACTTTGGTCAGCCCTAGCTGTTTTGAAAGTGCTCCACAAATTTAATAAACTAAACTAATCCTGTTTTCCTCTGTTTGGCTCTGCAGAGGTCATCCGTACACGTCTACGAGAAGAAGGCACCAAATACCGCTCATTCTTCCAGAGCCTCAACCTGGTGATTCAAGAGGAAAGCTATCGAGCTCTTTACAGAGGACTGACCACACACCTGGTCAGACAGATCCCCAACACGGCCATCATGATGTGCACGTACGAGTTTGTGGTCTACCTGCTGGACGGCTGATCATGGACCAAACCTCCGCAGTTTTACTCAGTGTGTGTGGGAGGAAAATGTTAGAAGAAACACGGTAATGACTAAAAATAAGTTGGCGTCACGAAAGAAATGTCGTTATTTCTTGCTTTTCCTTCCATTTTTAAAGAAACACAGCTTCTTGGTGGATCTGGGTAGAGATGGAATGTGTTCGAACAGCACTTGATGACCGCTAGACCTGAATGTGGATTTATTTCTGTCAGAGAAGCAGTTGTTGTGTTGGCAGGTCATCGAGGGTTTGGTCTGCTATGTTGCCGTTTGTGATGACCATCAAAGCTTCACTGGATTTGTCTCGAACTCTGAGGTGGAAACAAACGGGAGAGGATTCACACCGAGGCTCTGTTTTTTTAATCTGGAAACGGTCGGTTTGGTTGCACTTACACCATGCAATGTCAATGCAGAAACATCCCACATAGGTGCACCTATCACACATATATGCAAAAAGAGTGTGTTTTGTTGTTTTGACACTTTACAAAAGAGTGTGTGTTAGTCTTATATGTGTGTGTTGTTTTTGAATTTAACTTGTTGCAGCTCACATTTATTGTTGACGCAAAATGAAATCATTAAACGATTTAATCGAATTACTAATTAAGATTGAATAATTGCGAGTATTATGCAAAGAGAGCCATTGCAGTGTAACACAGTTGTTTTGTGGACATGACGTTGATCCAAACAAACACTCAGAGCACACAAAAATCTGTTAATTTAACGAAATGAAGATGATTTGTGCTAGTCTGAGAGTTTGGCTGCTTTGCTAAATGGCTTAAAAAAAACTTCACACTGAAAAAGACAGTAAAACAGCATTTGTTTGTGTGTTGATTATGCAATAAAAACGCATAGATAGATGTACTTTGAATGAGATCAGTTAACTTGAGATGCAAAGTTGCATTTGATACTTGGACATTTTCAGAGAATGTGTCATAAATTCAAATTATCAGTATTATTATTATTATTATTATATATTACAAAATACTGCTATTTTAATGAATAAAAACCAAAAAACTACAATAACAAGGCATAAAACTGAGCATAGTTCAGCATATATTCACTGAAAATGGCTTGTGTTATATGGTTTTGTTCTCAAAGTGAATTGATCTTGCTGTAAGGTGTGTTGACGGAGATACTACAGAAAATATTTTTTGCGGTGCAGACATGAGAGTATGCAGACATAATGTGAAGCTGTTAATGTTGTCAAAGTCAATGTTTTCTGTTTATGGTGCAGATTTGTATCTCACTCTCTCTTTTCATGCCTTTTGATTCGTTCATGAGACCAGTGTGTAATTGTTTTATCAGTGTAATTCTTCATCAATGTTTGGTTTTGTTTACAGTCAGTTTGGTGTGAAAGGTGAATATGACATTAATATTCATCAGTCGTATGGAGAAATAAATGCAAATAAGAAAAAGTTGTACATATTATTATTCACATTGCTGCTTCCTTCCAGTTTACCCAGGAGTATTTAAAGAACATAATTATAACCTATAATTAATAAAAAGTTAGTTAAATTTTGCAAATGTGTACATTAGCTCCCAAAGTGGGGGTCACGGGACAATGAGAGGGGGGTCACTTGGCGATTTCCAAAATAGTTAAATGTTAATAATGCAAAATGTTAATAATAAACATTAAAAAATAACATGCAAATAAAAAGCCATCAGCCTTTTTTTTATTTATTTTTTTTATTTGCGACTCCTGTGGTGATTGCATTATATTAAAGACACCGCAATTAATTTTATGGCACCAAGTTAAACTTTCTGACACCTTTACGGCACTCATGTACATTAAAAATAAATACAGACCACAACTGAACATGGAGGATGGTCTCCGAGTGGCATTCCTCAATTTAACGATGAATAGACTTGGGCCTATTGGGTGTCTGCGCCATTGTGTGCAAGGTTTATATATTCATAACCACTTCAGAAAATATTGATGGTCGGGAGTCACTGGCATTGTTATTTTGGGAGTCGCGGGTTGAAAAATTTGAGAACCCCTGCATTAGCTGATCAACTTACAGTCTGATGCTTGATTCTTTACAGTTGGCAGATGTTGCTTTAAGACCAAATGCACAGGTCAAATATACTGATACACATTGCCTTTTTTTAATCAGCCAAAACAGGGGTCACCACTTGTTCCTGGAGAGTCGTTGTCCTGCAGAGTTTAGCTCCAACCCTAATCAAACACACCTGAACCAGCTAATCAAGCTTCTAGGCTGCGTTCCAGTCCACTTTTAGACTCGCACTCGCAAACTTCCCTTCCCTTGTTCCCTCAGGGGGATCCTCAACGCCATTTTGAAGTGTGTTCCACTTCATCAAGTGAACGAGGGGAGCTTGGAAGGATTGTGATCAAGGGAGCGAGTCGGATTCATATGTCCACTAGAGGAACTTTTATGTCCCAGAATGCAATTTTATACTCATGTCACAACAGTGTAGTTCCCAAGTGTCATCAAAATCTGATTGCCCTTCGCGTGCACGCACATCATGCAGCGCCTGCAGTTAAACTCACAGCGGTTTATCATGACGCTTTTATCGATCTTTTTCCACAATTGACAGCAAGAACAAACATAGAAGCATTGTCTGATTGACAAGCAGCACCTGTCGCCACTGGCTTGCATTGTTTGGCACTTGTGGAGCTGCGCGTCGATGGATTTTCTCTTCAGTGTTTGGACTTTCAGCAGAGAAAATTAAATCACACTGAACTGAACTAAACTGAACTTAAACTGAAAACTGGACTGACACAGTTTCAATTGAATATAATCTTCTACGTTAAGCTGCTTTGACACAATCTACATTGTAAAAGCGCTACAGAAATAAAGATAAATTATGTTCAAAAGATTTTAAAACGCCAAATGGGACGAATTTATACCCCATTTCGAAAGTAAAAACATACTCTAAAGTGCGGTGTGTGGGCGAGAGGGGGCAGTGTTTCGATGTTGTCCGCTTATGTTGTGGTACTGTGACTGCTGGTGTTGGTTGCTGTATGGTTAAAAGCTATGACAGTTAAAGTAACTAGGTTAATTTCTGATTTGAATAAATAAAAAATTTAATAAAATGTTAATCTAATATAGTCAGCATGGTGGCGCAGTGGGTAGCACGTTCGAGTTGTGGCTGGGTCAGTTGGCATTTCTGTGTGGAGCTTGCATGTTCTCCGGCGTGGGTTTCCTCCGGGTGCTTTGGTTTCCCCCACAGTCCAAAGACATGCGGTATAGGTGAATTGGGTAAGCTAAATTGTCCCTAGTGAATGAGTGTGTGTGGATGTTTCCCAGTGATGGGTTGCAGCTGGAATGGCATCCGCTGCGTAAAACATATGCTGGATAAGTTGGTGGTTCATTCCGCTGTGGCGACCCCAGATTAATAAAGGGACTAAGCCGAAAAGAAAATGAATGAATGAATAATCTAATATTTTGGGCGTTTTTATTGTGCGTTTGGGCTGGAAAAAGTCAGCTATATATGGCAACACTGTTTATTGTACCTGACATGATCAACAGTCAACTGGTTAAAGTAACTGAATCGTTTCTCCCATCTTTTAATGAAAAAAATGCTTATAGATTTTAAATTTTTCGCAGGCTGAGGCCAAATGTGTTAAACAGAGACGTTTATTGACCAAATGGGAATTAAAGCTTGCGAGTGCTGAGTGATGTCGTGTAGCACATAAACTATAAAGGCACAGATGAGGGGAACGTTGGACTGCAAAGCATAGCCTAATCCATCGGTTTCAGTTAACAATTTCCTGGCTAACCAAAGACAAACACCCAAACTAACAATTCTGACGTTCAAAACGTTTTGGTAAACAAATATTATTAGCGGGACAGATATTTACAAATTAAAGTAGGCTACATTGTGGAGAGTTGGATCTTTTTTCAGTTCTTTCAATTTGTATTAGACGTCACTTCCTTCACATTATCATTCCATTACTTTCACTTTCACGCTCGGGCAAGTTCTAACTGCGGTGTGTGGGAGGGATTCTTATGAAATAAAATTTAATTCCCTTTCAGCATTCACATGTGTGTACTGCTCTACAATCTACACGAACAGAAACGTGAGGAAATGAGGTAAGAAATCAAGTGACTTTTATTGATTTGTCAGTGTTGGTAAAAGAAACTCTTATGTAAATGTTATTATGTAGACTAGTGATAGTACGTAATGATTAACATGTTTAGTCATTTAGACGCATTTATAAAATGATTTATTACAAATAAGGCAGACATCAAGCAATTCAAACCGAGGCAATAACAAGTGCTATGAATCTGACATTGTTATAAAAAAGCAAGGGTAGGGTGAGAAGCAAGATGTGGTTAAGTGCTCACGGAGGAGAAGAGTTTTCAGTTGCCATCTGGATTTTGCCAATGATTGTGCAGAATGCTCTTAAAGTAGGCTTCAAATGAAATCAAAACTAAGCATATGATTTTGTTAGCTCACATTGCTAGTTTTGTGGAGAACAATTCATCTGTGCATGTCAATAAGAAAAGAAAATAGTTTGCCCTTGTAATCTTTAATTTAAATCTGAAAATGCACTTCCTGTTTGTGCTCCGTTAAATTCTCAGATGACGACTGTCTGAGGTATTGGGCGTGGCTAACATACTTAACCACGCCCCTCCTGCTGTTTTGACAACAAACAGAAATGGTGAGGGGTAGGAGGAGTCTGTTGCAATAACTCTTCTAAAACCCTTTTCCAGATCTTTCTGAATGAAACGCCTACTTTACTACATCCAATCAGCTCGCAGTAGAAAAAACAAGCCACGCCCATTGTTTTCATTTAATATTTCGTTTCTGTAGGAACTGTGTCACAATACGAAATAAAAATGGTCACAGCTTCCTGGTGGACTTTAAAATTATCGCTAATTGTGTTTTAAGCATGAATAGGAAATTGTAAGGTATTGTTTTTATTTTGTTTGGCTTTGTTGGTTCAGCAACAGAAGTTTCAAAATGGCCGAATCCAGGGTGAGTCAACAAAAGGATCAGTTCAGCTGTCCAGTGTGTTTGGATCTGCTGAAGGAGCCGGTGACGATTCCCTGTGGACACAGTTACTGTATGAGCTGTATTACTGACTGCTGGGGCCAGAAGAAGCAGGGGCCGCCGTACTGCTGTCCCCAATGCAGAGAGAGCTTCAGTCAGAGACCTCTACTGAAGAAGAACACTCTGATAGCTGAGATGATGGAGACGCTGCAGAAGACGGCCCTACAGACGCCTGCTGCTGCTGCTGCTGCTGTGGACTGTGATGTTTGCACTAGAGAGAAGAACAGAGCTGTAAAGTCCTGTCTGCAGTGCTGGGCCTCCTTCTGCCAAACTCACCTTCAGCCTCACTACAAATCTCCTGCACTTATGGACCACAAACTAGTCGAAGCCTCCAGACACATTTGCCCCAACCATAAAAAACCTCAGGATATTTACTGTCAGGATGACTATCAGTGTATTTGTTATTTGTGCATGATTGAAAGCCATAAAGGACACCGTGTGGTGTCTGTAAAAGCCGAATTGATCGATAAAAAGGTATGTATTTAAATGTCAGTGATACAAATATTGTAATGATAGTATTAACTATTTTATTTTTAATTTTGCATATATTTAAAAGCTGTCATTATCAACTCACCTTGTAAAACCCTTTTACCAAACTTGTCTGTTTTTGCCTATTAATTAAATTTTTTCATCCGCAGAACAAGTTAAAGGAGATGAAGTTGGAATGTGAAACGCTGATAAAGGAGCGGAAGAGAGGTCTGCAGGAGCTCAGCATAGCCGTAAAGCGTTTTAAAGTATGTCTGTTTAAGCATTCTTTAGTTGTATTAAAGGACCATGTTGGTTGTAAAAATAAAGCTTTTTTTCCAAAGGGTTCAGATCTTACCTTGAAGGGAGAGGTTAGTATGTCAGTATAGGTGACCATAGGTCGAGGTGGACACGCATGACCTGGAGTCCCACAAGGTTAAATTTTGGCACCTCTCTTGTTCAACCTGTATATGCTCCCACTGAGCCAAATAATGAGAAAGAACCACAGTTCTGTCCTACCACAGCTATGCTGATGACACTCAGATCTACTTAGCCTTATTGCCAAATGACTTCAGCCACATTGCCACCCTCTGCCAATGCATTGATGAAATGAACAGTTGGATGTGCCAAAACCTTCTTCAGTTAAACAAAGAGAAAACTGAAGTCATTGCATTTGGGAACAGAGATGAGGTTCTCAAGGTGAATGTGTACCTTGGCTCTAAGGGTCAAACAACAAAAAATAAAGAATCTTGGTGTTATTCTGGAGTCAGATCTGAGTTTTAATAGTCATGTCAAAGCAGTAACTAAATTAGCATCTCAAAAGCATTGCAAGAATTAGATAATTTGTTTCCAGTGAAGACTTAGAGAAACTTGTTCATGCTTTTATCAGCAGCAGGGTGGATTACTGTAACGGCCTCCTCACTGGCCTTCCCAAAAAGACAGTCAGACAGTTGCTGCTCACCCAGAATGATGCTGCCAGGATTCTGACCAGAACCAGAAAATCAGAGCACATCACACCTGTCCTCAGGTTTTTACACTGGCTCCCAGTTACATTCAGAATAGATTTTAAAGTATTACTACTTGTCTATAAATCACCAAATGGCCTAGGACCTCAATACATTACAGATATGCTCACTGAATACAAACGTAATAGATCACTCAGATAATTAGGATCAAGTAAATTAGAAATTCCCAGAGTTCAGTCAAAGCAGGGTAAATCAGCCTTCAGCTACTATACGCCCCCCGCTGCTGGAATCAGCTTCCAGAAATGATGCTCCAACATTAGGCACATTCAAATCCAGACTGAAAACACATCTGTTTAGCTGTGCCTTTACTGAATGAGCACTGTGCTACGTCCCACAGATTGCACTATTATGTCTTTCTTTTCTTTTTCATTCCTTTAAAACCTGTTTTAACACATTTTTAATCCGTTTTTAATACATTTTATTCTTTGTTGTTTTTATTTTCTTGTTTTTTTATTCTTGTTTATTTAAAGCACTTTGAATTACCATTGTGTATGAAATTCTAGAAAAAGTCACATAAATAATGGTCTTCTGATTGTCTTATGTCCATTTTTTGGAGCTGAGCAGGCAATTGTTTCAATTTTTGTTTTTCAATTCATCTTTATGTCTATAGGGATTTTTACAGTGTAGATTTTGTCAAAGCAT
>CAIGQW010056839.1:8127266-8152091 GCA_903798125.1 Danio choprae | reverse complement strand
TTACTGTCAGGATGATCATCAGAACATTTGTTGTCTGTGCATGGTTGAGAGTCATAAAACCCACAGTGTGGTGTCTGTGGATTCAGAATGGACCAATAAGAAGGTAATGAATGCTAATACTGTCATTCCAGAGAGCTGTCATTTCCCCGAGTTGAATTTAATTATCACATAATAGTTTTCATTTTATTTGGTTTGACATTTAATACGTTTACCATGCTATATTTCTATCTTCATTGAGTTGTGTATGTTCACATTTCAGAAAGTGTTGGAGAAGATAAAGGTAGAGTGTGTAAAGCTGATCGAGGAGCGAGAGAAAGCTCAACAGGAACTCAGTAAAGCTGTCAAGCCTTTTAAAATGAGTTTCAGAAGATGCAGTGCTGTTTATAATGCTTATGAAGGTGTTCAGAGAATTAAATAATAAATGCAATGAAACATATTACAGAATACTGAGGAGAACCTTAAAGCAGTGGTTCTCATTTTTAATTAAACATAGAAGTTTTTTTTAACCTGTAAGCACAGTACAGTGTTAATGTTCAAACTATTTATAATGTTTAATGTGGCTGACAATAATAAATAATCTCATTAGGAATAAACCTGGCTTGTTTTTTTTAACTGTGCAGTGCTGTAACTGATTAATTAGGCCTAATACGCTACTGTATTTCAAAACTGGTCATTATGGTGGAGAGGTGGCACTTGGTGCAAAAGGTTTGAGAATCACTGCCTTAAAGGGATAGCTCGCCCAAAAATTAAAACTGTGTCATCATTTACTCATCATACTTGTTCAAAACCTATTTGAGTTTATTTCTTCTGTTAAGGATGTTTAGAAAATGCTGACACATTGACTTCAATAATTTTTTTCCCTGCTATGGAAATCGGTGCCAGCAACTGGGATTCTTCAAAATATCTTGTTTTGTGTTCAACAGAAACACATTAGGGAAAGTAAATGATGAAGCAATTTTCATTGTTGAGTGAACTATACCTCTAAGTGACAATTCTAGGGAAAAAGAAACTGAAAATGGTCTGTGTGCATCAAAAGCCTATAGAAAGTTTTGTCTTTCCAGAAACTGAACCTTTGTGTGTTTGTGCTTAGTCTATACTGAATGTTTGCAAATCTCTTCAAACATAAACAGGCAAAATTGTATTTACGTGACAGAGATAGTATGTTTGATCAGCATTTAGATTTCTGCAATATTTATGATAATGGATTTATAAATGTAACTGAAATTGTTCACAGGGTGGCTCAGTGGTTAGCACTGTCGCCTCACAGCAAGGAGGTCGCTGGTTTGAGTCCCAGCTGGGTCAGTTGACATTTCTGTGTGGAGTTTGCATGTTCTCCCTGTTTTGGCGTGGGTTTCCCCCCACAATCCAAACACATGCGCTATAGGTGAATTGAATAAGTGGCCGTAGTGTATGTGTGTGAATGAGTATGGATGTTTCCCAGTACTGGGTTGCGGCTGGAAGGGCATCCGCTGCGTAAAACATATGGCGGAATAGTTGGCGGTTCATTCTGCTCTGGCGACCCCTGATAAATCAGGGACTAAGCTGAAGGAATGAATGATTTAAATTGTTTACATGACCTCTGTCTCTTACATGTGCCTCTGTCTCTGTATGATCATGTCTCTCCGTCTCCACCAGAGTTCAGCTCAGAAGGCCGTGAAGAAGATGGAGAAGGTGTTCACTGAGCTCATCTGCTCTCTGGAGAAGAAACGCTCTGAGATTAAAGAGCAGATCAGAGCTCAGAAGAAGACTGAGACAGATCGAGCAGAGCAACTTCACCAACATCTGCATCAAGAGCTGACAGAGCTCAGAAAAACACAAGCAGAGATCCATAAACTGCTCATTACTGAAGACCAGATCCACTGTCTGAAGGTGATACAAGGCATTTCTTCACATATTTGTATACTAACTCTCTGATTCAGTAGTGTATGAGTGTGAATGAGTGTGAATGGGTGTGTATGGATGTTTCCCAGGGATGGGTTGCAGCTGGAAGGGCATCCGCTGCGTAAAACATATGCTGGATAAGTTGGCGGTTCATTCCGCTGTGGCGACCCCAGATTAATAAAGGGACTAAGCCGAAATGAAAATGAATGAATGAATGAACTCTCTGATTCAACGTATTTTTCCCCATAGCATCCCCATAACAGTGTTGTATTTGTGTCATTTCAGAGCTGTGAGTCTGTGTGTGTTTCACCTACATTTGAAGACGTTCCCAGCTTCACTTCACACACTCATCAGTCTTTTAAAGACCTTTCATTCTCACCATTCAGAGAGGCTTTAGAGGACGCCTGTCGACAGCAAACAGATGCAATATACAGAGAAGGTCTGCATGTTTTGATGTTTTGTATTAGTTATGTGCAGTAGGATTACACCAAAAATATATTAATGCTGTGTTGTTGTTTTTTTCTTTAAAGTGTCAAACGTTCATGTTGTAAAGCCTTCAGAACCAAAGACCCCAAATGATTTTTTGCAGTGTAAGTGGTTTCTACGATTCAAAAAATGTGGACAATCTGTTGCAGTGAGCATTTTATAAACCAAGTGTTCTTTGTTTAATCTTCAGATCAATGTGAGCCTCATCTGGATCCAAACACTGCACACAAACATCTACTCTTGTCAGAAAACAACAGGAAAGTGTCATGTTCAGTTAAAGTCCAGCGGTATCCTGATCACCCAGAGCGGTTTAGCCATTATGAATATGTGTTGTGTAGAGAGGGTTTGACTGGTCGCTGTTATTGGGAGGTCGAGTGCAGTGGGAATGAATGGGCTGTAGCTGTTTGCTATAAAGGAATTGAGCGTAAAGGAATGGGTGACTGTAGATTTGGCTTCAACAAAATATCCTGGAGACTGGGCTATTTTGGGCAGCGTTTTTGTTTCTTACATAATGTAAAACAAGTCTATATCCCTCCTGCCTCTAGAATAGGAGTGTATATGGATCACAGAGCAGGAATTCTGTCCTTTTACCGCATCTCTGACACAATGACCCTCCTTTATAAAGTCCAGACCACCTTTACTGAACCACTGTACCCTGCATTTGGGCTCGGAGAAGGTTCTATCAGGATCAAAAAGCAGAGTAGATTTCTCAAAGACCAGAAATAAAAGGCACACAAAATTTCCTAAACTTGCTCCATTAGGGATGTTCGGATCTTCCCGATTCTGATACCTGAGCTCAGGGTATTGGCCGATACCGAGTACTAAACCGATACCTGAGTGTATATCTGTAGAAACAGTCGTGTAAACTACAGAATTAATTTACGGTGTGCTTCAGTCTTATACATTAATAAATACAGCGAAATTTTTATCATCTGACATTTTTATTATTAGACATTTAAGAGCAAGTTCAGCCACAAATCTATTCAAGTTTTACAGTATAAGTTTTACTGTATAATAATCAGAGCAAAAAATAAAGAAATATAAAAAATGAATATGAATAATATAGAAAAATAACCTCTTATTGAAACTTGAAACTTAAAATCCTGAAGTTTTATATAATAGTGTGTTAGCCTCTTCTTCTTCGCACAACTTCCTGTGTTTGCTTTCAGAGCAGCGTGTGACTGAGTTTGCAGTGTTAAGCAGCACTAGCGGGTATATGTCTTATCTAAAAAGATGGTAGCGGATTGGTTTATGGTTTTAAATACTCGTTAATAGTGATGCCAGAATTTATGCATTATCGGGAAGTATTTCCGATACTAGTATCAGTATCGAAACAACCCTACAAAAACTCAGGCTGTAAATAGCTGAATTTCATTCATTCATTCATTATTCATTTTCCTTCGGCTTAGTCCCTTTATTTATCAGGAGTCGCCACAGTGGAATGAACCATCAACTTATCCAGCATTTGTTTTACACAGTGGATGCCCTTCTAGCTGCAGCCCATTACTGGGAAACACCCATACGGCCACCATACACTACGGCCAATTTAGCTTATTCAATTCACCTATGGCTCAGGTCTTGGACTGTGGGGGAAACCGAAGCACCCGGAGGAAACCCACGCAAACAGGGAAAACATGCAAACTCCACACTGAAATGCCAACTGGTCCAGCCGGGACTCGAACCATTGACTTTCTCTCTGTGAGGCGACAGTGCTAACCACTGAGCCACCATGCAGCCCAAAATTAAAGCCAATCACAATAAAAGATTATTCAGGAAACGTCTAGTTTTGAAAAGTATTGTACAGTAGCTCAGTCACAGCAATAACATGCAAACTTCTTCAGTGGTTCATTGCCTTGTAATCATAGTCGAAACAATGCAAGCGCTATTTAGAACCAATGCGATGGTTCTTTAGAGTTTTGGGGGGGTGATTTAAGATAAGTTATGTATCCTTATGAGCCAAAGAACCACTATTAGTATTGTTTAACCATGTTTTTTTAGAGTGTAGTGATCACAGTTATTGAATTATATTGAACACAAATAGGCCTTAATTGCCATCATAGCTGACCAGTTCCATGTTTTTGTGTGTTTGTTTTTAGGGACTGTTGAATTGTGCAAGTGAGTAAAATCAAGTCGATTGGCTGCATTACCAACTACAAATCACTACAACCTGCATGTCTTTTGTGTCTTACAGTATAGCATCCAATCAAAATGGTGAACTCTGTACAACACAGCTGCAGTAAATATATGTTGTCTTAAAACTTTGGTATTTCACTTTGATACACAGTGCTCAGCATAGTACAAAATGAAAATGAATATTTGTATCCATTTCTCAGTGAATATGGGTAATATATATTGGTGCATTTAAACAAAACAGATTGATTAAACGGATATATTTATTAAAATAATACTTTAGTCACCAAACATATTTAGAAATGGAAAGATAATACAATTAAAGTCAAGCAAAATATTACAAAAATAAATTACAACCTACAAAATTCATTCATTCATTTTCTTTTCGGCTTAGTCCCATTATTAATCCTTGTGGGGGAAACCGGAGCACCCGGAGGAAACCCACGCAAACACGGGGAGAACATGCACACAGAAACGCCAACTGATCCAGCCGTGGCTCGAACCAGCGACCTTCTTGCTGTGAGGCAATTGTGCTACTCACTGCATCACCGTGCTGCCCACCTACAAAATTTCAACTAAATTTTTCAAATTTTTTTCTTCTCTTGATTTTTCCTCTGTTTAAAATGTGTATTTAATATTTTTCTGTAACATATACATTTGACATTATGGTGAGTTATTTTGTTAGATAAGCTCCAGATTTGGCTTCAGTACTGACTAATCTAATGTATATGCACAAATATAATAGCTTCCTATTAAAAATATGAATTTAAAAGAGAGATTTCTGAGCGGTGTACTTATATATGCTGAGCACTGTATATTTTTAATAACGTGAATAGGCCATATGTCAGCCCATGATGCCCATCATGTTTATATATTATAATCGTTTCCTTTAGTAACAAAGTAATACTTCATTTTTCAAAAAAATTAATATGTAACTGCATACGTCACATAAACTTGATGTAAGGTTAGCAATATTATAGAATACCATAAGTGAATCGTTTGTATTGTTAATACACAGCACTTCATTACATTTATACTGATTGTCTTAGTTGCTTTGACGTGATTATTGAATTAGAGTTAGGTTAGGGTTAAACTATATTTTTCATAGTTGTTTACACCACGTATGAATATCGTAGTTATTCTGTCAAATTGGTAAATGACCTGCAATGCATTGAAACGGGGATTACAATCAGCCAAACACGTTTTGAAGCAAATAAATATGAATTAAATGGACGTCAATAAGTCAAGTCAAGTGAAGTCGAGCTTTACTGTCATTGTAGCGGACATGTGTGGACATACAGAGGAAGGAAATGTCGGGTCTCGCAGGAAAACGGTGCTACATGGATTAATCATAAATACAAACACAACACTGGACATAAGAACTATTATAAAAAAAACCTATGCATAACTAACATATACTATAAGATACATAACAATACACATAAGACAGGCTATACAAGTACTTTTACATGAGACTGAACAATATTGTGCAAGAGAGGTATTACAGGTGAATATTGTGCAATAATCTGTTACCGGTTTAAAGCATTTTTAAAATAACTATTTTTTGTGTGTTCAACAGTAGTGGAGGGTAGGCTAAATGTTGACATAACTTTCATTTTTGGGTAAACCACCCCCTAATGTGGTAATGTTTTACTGTGAATCTCCAATAGGTGGCAATAACAAACTGGCATTTTTGATTTTGCCATACCCAGAAGAGCAAACAAGCGCATGCGCAGATCGTTGTGGCCAAGAAGAAACTGAAGCATGGAGCAGGGCATTATGAAATGACCAAGGTAAAAGAAAGTATTTATTTTAATTTTGAAAAGAGTTCAAATGATTTTTAATTTGACCAAAATGTTACAAAACAAATCAGATGAGGACTTTTAATGCTGTATTTGAAAAATGACTAAATTAGATAAAAGAATTTAGATAAAAGAAATGTAGGAAGGAATTATTATTATTATTATTATTATTATTATTATTATTATTATTATTATTATTGCAATAACAACGGGCAATTACAATGTAACAGTAATTACAGATAACAGTATAGTACAAAAAATACAGATATTGCGTTTGCAACAAGAGAGATATGACCATTTTAAAGAATTGTAACAATGGTATAGCACATAGAAAGACAGTGAGAATGAAAAAAAAGAATACAATTAAAAATATATATTTATTTTATTATAATTATTTTTATATCTTATTTTATTATCATGTCCCAATAACCAGCAGGTGGCGGGAATGCACATAGAAGTTGAAAACTCATACGAATAAGAAGAAGCGCATGCGCAATACAGCGTAGCGCTAGAGAAGAAGCAAGTGCATAAGTAATTAAACGCATTTTTTGTGTCCCGTTTTATTATTGATTATAGAATAACATACCGGCAGAGAGATCTTCACAGGCTATGAGTGAGTACGCATTTATGTTTTATTGGGATATCATTTCATCCTTTAATGTTATGCCAATGCTAGAGTTGATGTTTGTGTTGTGTTCGTGCAGCAAACTAAGAGAGTTGAAGCTGAAGTCTAAAATAAAGCGACAGTTAGCTTTTTGCATCTGCTTTTACTTATTTATGGTATTCACATGAATCTGTTCATTTGTAGATCCGCTTTAATTAAAAGTGTCTGCTAAATGCGAGGTAATGAAGGTCTGCGGTTGTTATTAGTTTCTTTGTAGACTGAAGAAAATAACCTGTGCCCTGTTTATGCTCCAAACGTTTAACCGTGTATAAATATTCAATGTTTCCATCTGAAAACTTAAATACAAATATACTGAATTATTACAGGGTTACCAGGTAAAGTTGGTTTTATATTCGCACATTAGTTGAATGAAAACTTGTGACATGCTCACTATATTGTTTACCATAGTACTTTGAATATTCGGTCTGAAATCACATGCAAGTATGACTTCAAAATAACATTAGCACTATTTATTTGACTGAACAATGTTGTGCTTTGATAGTCATTGGCTGCTAATATGATTTCCTTATGTAAAATTTGCAAATAATACTTTCCTGAAATTATATTATTGAGTTGAAAGTCTGAATGTGTGAATATAAAACTTCACCTCAATATTAACTGAAGAAAATAACCTGTGGCCTGTTTATGCTCCAAACGTTTAACCGTGTATAAATATTCAATGTTTCCATCTAAAAACGTAAGGAAAATTATGCTAAAGTATCAGTAGAAGCATTACTTTTGTATAAATCTATTAACTTCTCTTTGAATTTGGCAGAACTGATGTCCCTCTGATAGCAGTTCATCAATAAAGGTTGGCAAAATTCAGAGTATCCTGCGAAAGAGAAAGAAAATCTGCAAGTAAACGCTTTGTGTGTGTGTGTGTGTGTGTGTGTGTGTGTGTGTGTGTGTGTGTGAGAGACTGCTGAAGATGGAGTTTTTTGAAGTGGAGATCAACATGAGTGATCTAGAACAATCCACAGTGAGCGATGAAGATGAAAATATCGATGAACAAACAGGTTGGTGTCTGTTCATTATTCTTCATTATTAGCTGGTAAGAAACAGCTTCAGTTTTTAAGATTTAGTGTGAAACAAGCGGTATGAGAATACAAACGAGAGAGTAAATGCATCTGGATAGTCATACTAGCATGGATAGTTCACCTACAAATAAAAAATAAATATTTTCTCTGTTTACTTACCCTCAAAGGGCTCCAAACCTTTATTATGGGTTTCTTTTTTCTGTTGAACACAAAAGAAGATATTTAGAATAATGTTGTAAACTGGTAACCACAAATATCCATAATATGAAAAAACAAATACTATGGAAGTCGATAGTTACTGGTTTTCAAAATATCTACGTTGGTGTTTAACAGAAGAAACAAACTCAAACAGGTGTGTGACAATTAAAGGGGAAAGCAATGATGATAAAATTTTCATTTTTTGGTGAACTATCCCTTCAAAAGTATGACAGAGTTTAGGCAAATATGTATATATATGATTTTCCCCTTTTTCCCCTCCAGAATTCAGACTATTCTTTTCTCCTGTGTCTTTCTTTTTCAACTTGGACATGTGCAAGTCTGACATAAAAGTTAGTATCATGCTAAATAAACCCATAAATATGAGAGCCTATCAACTGACAATTGTGATAAATAGAGTGTCTGCAGTGCAGGACATAAGCTGTTGACTTTCTGCAGACTGTAAGTAGAAAGTCAGACTTGTTAGATAAGTCACAATTAGTTTTCCTATATTTTATACTGTGGCAGAAATAGACTTAAAGGGATAGTTCCCCCAAAAATGTAAGTGGTTAGGAATAAATACAGAGTGTGTAAATGAGGACAGAAACTCCATTTCATCAAGTACAGGGGTGCTCAAACCTTTTCATACGAAGAGCCAAAACCAAATATCACGTTAAATTTGCCATGGGTAATTTCCTAATTTATTTAATAATATTTCAAAATAAACATCACTTTAAATCGTATTAACTAATGCAGTATAACTTTTTAAATTATAGCTTATTGCAGTAAAACTATAAACAATCACATTTAAAACACAGTGGAGTTCAATGCTGAATACACTAGTCAAGCAGAATCTGCCTTTGCCGTGATTTGCTCACCAAAGTCTCTGCATTGTCCTCTATCCGTCGGGTGACAGTATAGCCGACAAATGTCTGAAATCACAGGCAAATCGGTGCTCGTTCACGCGAGAATCAATCACACAGTGAACTTTTAAAGACGCGATCGGAGAGAATCGCAGATGAGTCGCCAATACCCCTCAGATATTTGGCATGGTAAATATCTGGAGCTGTCGGCAATTCAAAATCATGGCATGTGAAATGTGCTCTGATTGAAAATAACATCAGCGATTACCTACAGCCAATGAGAGAGCAGTGTTCACTAGTATGGGTATCTGCAGGTCAGCGGGAGGTTGGGGGAGAAGTTAAAAGCGCTTCTTGGGTCTATTTGGACCCAAGAAATGGAGGAAAAACTAGTGGAAATTTAGCAGGAGCACCCGTGTCTGTTTGACATGTCATCTGAGCAATACCACAACCGGCTCGAAAAAGAAAAAAGTTGAGGAGAATTGCTAATTCCCTTCAAAACCCAGGTGAGCAAAAAACGTACATTTTCTACCCCACTAAAGGCTTCTTTCTCATTATGTAGTTTAATTATAAAATATATACTACGTTACCTCATGTTGTTTCCATGTTACTTCTCACGTGTTTGGTTGTGAGATATAGTTTGCGGACCGAGACAAAGTTGTCAGCGATTCTTCCTATTGTAAAGTCATGCAGCGTGAAACTCCATGTCGCAGTGTAAACACAGCAGCGACGGAACGCTGCCCCAGATAGTCATGCAGTGTGAAAACATCTGTGACGTGACTACTTTGAAAATCGTGCAGTCTGAACTCGGCATTAACTGACTGTTCTTTATTTTAGATCAAGAGTTAAATGATGAGGAAGAAGAGGAAGATGATGATGATGAAGAAGAAGAAGAAGAAGAGGAACATTGTAAATCAATGAAAACTCTAAGAAAATCCAAAAAGCTGCACACCTGCTCACAGTGTGGAAAGAGTTATAAACATCAGTCCGCTCTCAGAAATCACCTGCGCAGTCACTCCGGAGAAAAGCCGTTCCACTGTGATCAGTGTGACAAGAAATACACCTCTGTTTCAGGTCTGAAAATACACCAGGCGGTTCACTCCAACAAGAGGCCTTATTCCTGCTCGGTCTGCGGACGGAGCTTTTCTCGCTTGGACAGCTGCAAACAACATCAGAAAACGCATGATAAAGTGCGAGATCACGTGTGCACCGAATGCGGGAAGAGCTTTACCACAATCAACCAGCTCAAACAGCATCAGATCATCCATTCCGGAGTAAAACCGTACAAGTGCTCATACTGTGACAGGTGTTTCACGCAGTCTGGAAACATGAAGTCTCACGAGCGGATTCACACCGGAGAAAAGCCGCATCACTGTACCGAGTGCGGAAGGAGTTTTAAAGATCTGACGGGTCTCAAAAATCACCAGCGCATTCACTCCGGGGAAAAGCAGTATGTGTGCGAACACTGCGGTAAAGGGTTTAATTCGGTGTCAAATCTGCGGTACCACTTGAGAGTCCATACCAACGAGAAACCGCATGTGTGCTCCACATGTGGCAAGAGTTTTTCTCTGCTGGTCAGTTGTAAGTTACATGAAAAAATACACACGGGTGAGAAGGATCAAGTGTGTGGCGAGTGCGGAAAAAGCTTCATTACCATTGGTCAGTTGAGACGACACCGAGTGATTCATTCTGGAGAGAGACCGTACCAGTGCTCGTATTGCGAGAAGAGTTTTTCAGTGTCGGCGCATCTGAAAATACACATGCGACTTCACACTGGAGAGATGCCGTACCGCTGTGCTGAATGCGGAGAGAGTTTTAGGCATTCAAACTCTTTAGTCATTCATAGGAAAAAACACGTTCAGCCTGAGCACAGTCCAACAGCTCATCCAGTTAGTTAACTTTCGGGAGCAAATATTGAAAGTGGTCCATTAGGGGTGTAACAATACATTGTGATATTGAGGAATTGCGAAATAAACATTGTGAATGATAGTGATGGGATGTTTGAATTAGGGCTGCACAATATATCATGAAATTACCGAGCTGAACGGATCAAATCCTTGTCCGGCTTTTTGATGTCACCACTGTCCTCCTGTGCATTGAGGATCAGGACTAATTTACAGTCTATTCAAATCCAATCCAATTCTCAACTCAAACCTATACAAAAATGTGCATTTTACCCAACAGTAGGTCTACATATTATAATATTATTATTGTTTTTACTAGGGCTGCACAATATGTCATTTCAGCGTTGATATTGCAATGTGCACATCCGTAATAGTCACATCACAGGATCTGCAATGTTGAGTTGGGATTGTATAGTTTAGGATTATATATATTATTATATTGGAATTATATAGCCAGTTCAAAATACATGACATTTGTGGAGTTACTGCAGAGTTGAACCATAATGGAGTAAAAGTTTATCGTTTGCACATGTTCTTTAGCGCTAAGAGCATTCAGGCACAATATTTAATAGAAAATAGTTTAAACAGTAAAGTCTTTGCAGTGTTATTTTGAGTTTGGCTTTTTTTTTAGATTCTGTAGCTGAGTATGATTTGACTATACCCTAAAAACCATTAAGCACGGTTTATTTCACTCTTATATTTGCATATTACATTTCATGCATGATTTTTCCCTTTACAAAATATGCCAAATATTCAGTTCATCTGGTGAAATTGTATTTATATCGCAATATATTTAGCAGAAATACAAAATATTGCAATGTCTGATTTTTCGAATATCGTGCAGCCCTAGTTTTAACCATACGTTTGAGATGGTGCTTAATTTGTAAATGAACAATTGCCGGAACAAAACCAGAAAATAAAAGTCACTGTGATTGATGTCCGCCACACAATTTCAGTTTTCCCGAACATGACATCACTAAACGGTGATAGCGCAAACAAGAGCATCAAACTTCTGAACATTCATTCATTCATTTTGTTTTTGGTTTAGTCCCTTTATTAATCAGGGGTCGCCACAGCAGATTGAACCGCCAACTTATCCAGCATATGTTTTACGCAGCAGATGCCCTTCCAGCTGCAACCCAACACTGGGAAACACACCCATACACACTCTTTCACACAAAAATCACGTCTTTGCACTGTGCGGGTAACCGGAGCACCCGGAGGAAACCCACGCCAACATGAGGTGAACATGCAAACTCCACACAGAAATGCCAACTGGCCCAGCCAGAGCTTGAACCAGCGACTTTCTTGCCATGACACGATCCTGCTACCCACTGTGCCACCGTTAAGCCCAAACTTCTGAAAAGTCTTTTATTATTTTTTGCCATATATGAGTCAATCATGAATAAAAAATTATCTACTATACATAAATCTTCTAAAACATCACTATTCAGTTTACTAACACCACTTACATTCAGTTCACTTCACTATTATGTGCCAAGTGAAAATAAATAAATACTGCGTGTGAAACAATACTCACCAACCAATGAGAGGGATTGTAAGTGTAGGAATGCTGATTGGTCGAAAATATTGTTGAGGGCACAGAGTTAAACATGCCTTCTGCTTTAACTTGGTCACTACCTTTATTTGTGTAATCAATATATACAATCCACACATTGTTGCTCGCTGTTTTTCACTAGCACTCATTTACATTGTCTCTCTCACACACACACGTGCAAGTATTCACCACGCAAAAGTTAATGCCGGATCAATTAAAATAAATACCGGAACGCAAAACACAACAATCTGACATTTTCCAGAAAGAGGATCCGGCAAAATCCGCCTCAAATTAAGCTAGTTTGAGAGATAGCAATATGATACTAATAATAAACCTTTTTTAGCATACAATATTGAGAAGATATCGTATCATGAGTTCAGTAACGCAATATGTATCGAGTCCTGACTTAAGTGTATTGTTACACCCCTATTGTCTATCCATTGTAAATGCAGTTTTTCTGCATACAATAAGTAAGGAATAATTGATGTCAGGCCATTGAATAATTAGAAAAATATTGCAAGCCTGAGACGGAAATTTGGGTCACCGTGATGTGAATTGTGCATTATTTTCTTATAATTGAGGTGCTTTAAATGTATAAGCAGAATAATTAACTCAGGTTTGTTGAATTACTTAAATAATGCTCTGGGTAACTTGATCTAATATGATATTTTCTTGTTATCTTCTGACAGAAAGAGTTTTATTGTATTTCAGACGTTGAAATGATTAAGGAATAATTGACGACAATGTCCATTTCTAATAATTCAATGAATTGGAGTCAATTATTCCACTTGTACTACAGTCACCACAACTAAAAACACTGCTCAGATGCTGTATTTCCAGACGTTTGTCAGGTTTTTGTTCTCAGACTGCTCCTGTGTATAGGACTTTAGCTTATTTCACACCTCATCCACATCCTTGTGTTTTAATTTGATGTTATATTTTACTGTAGTAGCTGTTAAATAAATGAAATCATTCAGCGTAGTGATATGGAAAGGTAATGCAGTCAAAAGCTGCCTGGAACTACTTTAGCACTGCGTTTATATGAAATGGAAATCTAACAATGTTCATCAGCCAATCAGAATCAAGCATTCAGAGGCCCCATAGTTTAATAGTTCATAATATTAAGAAAACCAAAAGTATAACTGTCGAAATTGAAAATGGGTTGCATTAAACTAATACACTTGTGCAACAGGTTATGTGATTTAAGATGATTAGGGAAATGTAAAATGTTTCTGCATCTTGGTTTTTATAAAAATACCAAAAAAATGGTCACTAGAAGTTCAACCCGGGCTCATTCTGATTACGTAGCCCTATATACATTTCTGGAGAGTGCTAAATACATCCCAGGAGCTACTTTTTTTTTTTTTTTTTGCATTTTTTTTTTTTGTGAATCCACAAGGCCGGTGTGTACGCTATTTGAGATCTCAGATTTCTCTCGCGAGTGCCATTCACGCCTGCTGTTCTCACGTAAATCCACCAGATGCCGCTGTCGACTGACTGACTGACCAATCGACTGACCCACCCTTTCCTAAACCCAACCGATAGTGTTTTAAAAAGCACAGATTGACCGGCGCCCATCCACTTTCCTAAACCCAACCGACAGTGTTTTCAAAAGCAATCCAGAAAAAGAAAAGTCAGATTTTTTTTTTCCCACATTTTCAGATTTTACCACATTCTTACCCTGTTATTTAGTTGTTTATTTAATTTTTTGGCTTCTGTTTTTGTTTTACCTGCTTTCTGGAACCATTCTTCACCGATTCGAACCCCGACGTCACAGTCAACTACGATCTGCGTCTCAAATTCTCCAATGTAGGCAGAGAGCCACTAGACAAACGGGTAACAGCAGGAAAGGTCCACATGGAGGTAAGCGGTCAGCTGGTAAGCGTGAAAAGGAACGACGTCATACCACTCCTTAGCATTTGGTTAGAAGAGATTCCTCTGGCTACATAATTCACGATCTCCAGAAATGTATATAGGGCTACGTTTTCAGAATGAGCCTGTGTTGCAAAAGTCAAGGATCTGCTGATCCTATTAATGAGATTCTAATAGTTCTCAGGTTATTTATTACCTTGTTTTTTTTTCCAGATTGCAGTTTTTCTGCATAAAATCTGACATGAAAAATATGAAAGCGTTCACATATAGGACACACACATTTTCTTGTCTATGTAGGTCTTTTGAGAGCTGCTTGAAAACAAATGGTCCATCTGTGACTTTATTGACTTCAATGAAATGTAAAGATGAGAAACGTCCATGATATAAAATGAGTTGTAGGTAGCACTTTATTTTAAAGTATGTGTGCTTAATGTGTACTAAGGTTGGCTTAGGTTTAAGTTTAATATGTTTAGTACCTAGTTATTATTCAATTTATGTAGTGATTATAAGTAGGCATTATGTACATGGGTAACAGGACTGTCAAATAAAGTGCTACCAAGGTATGTGTCAACGTAAGTATTCAGCGAAATATTACAATGATTTCTTCAGACCCAGCACATATAAAATGATGCCAGCTTTAGATAAGGTGAATGTGTTGTTAGTAGTAATTGACAGTTGATGTAACGTGGATATTATTTCCGTTATGTTTGGAGGCAGGAAAAGTGTTGAATCTTGTTCATTCATTCAGTTATTTATTAGAGGTTGCCACAGTGGAATGAACCACCAATTATTCCAGCATATGTTTAATGCAGCGGGATGCCCTTCCAGCCAGTACTGGGAAACTGTTTATTCCTAATGTAATTGTAAAACAAATAACAATAATTAGACATTTAATTCATGATTGTGATGATTCCTTTTGAGTTTCTGACTTTTAGACATTCATTCATTTTCTTTTCGGCTTAGTCCCTTTATTACTCTGGGGTCGCCACAGCGGAATGAACCGCCAACTTATCCAGCATATGTTTTACGCAGCGGATGCCCCTCCAGCTGCAACCCATCACTGGGAAACATCCATACAGACTCATTCACACACATACACTACGGACAATTTAGCTTACTCAATTCACCTATAGCGCATGTCTTTGGACTGTGGGGGAAACCGGAGCACCCGGAGGAAACCCACACCAACACGGGGAGAACATGCAAACTCCACACAGAAACGCCAACTGACCCAGCCGAGGCTCGAACCAGCGACCTTCTTGCTGTGAGGCGATTGTGCTACCCACTGCGCCACTGCGAGGCCCGACTTTTAGACATGTTTGTAATTATTTAGTTCATTGCAGAAATGGTTGTCTACATTCTCTGATATCGAAACAAATAAAACAAAAAAGTAGTAAAAGTATACTGTGTGTTTGTCAACTATGGTGTCTATTTCATTAATCTCAAATAATGGTTATACTGCAGTTGGTCTCAGCCTGTTGATGCAATCCACATTTGCTAAATGTAGTTTCCACCATAATGAAGAGGTAAAGAAACTAAGAAGCTGCTCGGTTCAACCTGATAACCCTGTTCATGTGAGAGGTGTTTTCTGATGTAATAAAACATGTGCTGTGGCGTTTTAATATTATATTAAAAATACCAACATATTTTTTACTTGATTCTTGCAGACGTCTCTTTTCTTTAGTTGTTCATTCAATGATTCATTTTCTTTTCGGCTTAGTCCCTTTATTAATCTGGGGTCGCCACAGCGGAATGAACCGCCAACTTATCCAGCATATGTTTTACGCAGCGGATGCCCTTCCAGCTGCAACCCATCTCCGGGAAACATCCATACACACCCATTCACACTCACGCACTACGGACAATTTAGCTTACCCAATTCACCTATACCGCATGTCTTTGGACTTGTGGGGGAAACCGGAGCACCCGGAGGAAACCCACGCCAACACTGGGAGAACATGCAAACTCCACACAGAAATGCCAACTGACCCAGCAAAGGCTCGAACCAACAAACACAGTAACAAACACAGTAACGAACCAACAAACGTCAATAACAAACACAGTCATAAGAAAAACTATAATCATACATAAAACATACATACAAATAACATATCCCTAGACAGAAAGGGAAAATACATATATATATATATATATATATATACATTTACATTTACATTACATTTACAATATACATTTAAAACCAGCAGAATTAAACATGAATCAAATTACAATGATAAACAAATAGATAAGCTAAGCAACTAAAATCAAGGATTTCCTTTGAATACCTCCAGGAATCTTCATTCTTTTTAAGATGAAGTGATTTAAGGATCGGTAACTATTTGTGAATAATAGCCAGTTAGTCTTACGAACAGCACCCTTCATTCTCGCTCCGAAAATATCGCATTCAGGTAAAGAAATGGGCTAAATCTAAGCCAAATTGTGAACATTTTATAAAAGAGATTTAATACTATTGTACTACACTGTGTAACATTAGAAACAGAACAGCTAAAAAAACATATGAAGATTTTATTTTGTTAATTAAATGTTTTTAGTATTATTTTATTCATTCATTCATTCATTCATTTTCTTTTCGGCTTAGTCCCTTTATTAATCTGGGGTCGCCACAGCGGAATGAACCGCCAACTTATCCAGCATATGTTTTACGCAGCGGATGCCCTTCCAGCTGAAGTGAAATAGTATTATTTTATCTGTTTATTTATTTTTTACCCCTGGACACTGTTTATACTTTGATTATATAGTGTTAATATAGGACAACGCGTACACTTAATACACAAATACACTTCATTGAACATGTACATATAGACATCACCTTATAACTGCAGGTTAATCCTACTCTCACCTATGGTCATGAGTTTTGGGTCGTGACCGAAAGGACAAGATCTCGGATACAAGCGGCCGAATTGAGTTTCCTTCGCAGGGTGGCAGGGCGCACCCTTATAGATAGGGTGAGGAGCTCTGTCACCCGGGAGGAGCTCTGAGTAGAGCCGCTGCTCCTCCACATCGAGAGAAGTCAGCTGAGGCTCGGGCATCTGTTTCGGATGCCTCCTGGACGCCTACCTAGGGAGGTGTTCCAGGCATGGCCCACCGGGAGGAGGCCTCGAGGAAGACCCAGGACACGCTGGAGGGACTATGTCTCTCAGCTTGCCTGGGAATGCCTCGGGATCCCCCCGGAGGAGCTGGAGGAAGTGTCTGGGGAGAGGGAAGTCTGGGGTTCTCTCCTAAGACTGCTGCCCCCGTGACCCGGCCCCGGAAAAGCGGTTGAAAATGAATGAATAATTAGTTCAAGTTATTAGTAACATACAAAGTTATGTAGTGCAATAATGTGCACCTTTGTGAAGCTGCATTGAAACAATAAGCTTAAATTGAATTAATATACATTCTGTCGTTTATTTTGTTTTATTTTTTCAGAATTGTTGTGAGATATATATATATTTGCACTAAGTTTGTACATATTTCACAATTTAAAAAAAACTATATAAAAAAGACCCTCTATTCACTCGTCACCGCCTTCTCTTAGATATGACCAATCAGCTCGCTCTGGCCTAACGTGACGTCACGCACTTACTAGCTCACGGAACAAAAGCCGTCTGCGCGCTGCCCTCCTCCCGCCGGATGCGACCGACAGGACGTAGAGACCGTCGTTTCCCGTTACAGTTTGTTTTTAAAGTGTTTACCGTGTTGTGTGTTAACATACACAGTGTCGAAGTGTAAATCCCGGGGCTCGTGACGAGTGTTTTTTTTGTCTGAACTCAACCGACGAGGGATTCTCGCGAGAGTAAGTACATCAGCGCGTGGCTGGTTTGTTTGTGTTTGTGCTTCAGATTGTTTCAAAGCATCTGAAACCACAGGACCACAGTCAGTCGGTATGAGATTGTGCTTTCTGATTTAGGACCATGTCATATATGATTTCATGATAAAGACATCCAGGATTTTTTATTGTCACATGTCAGCTACAGCTTTGGCCTTTATGCTCATTCAAAACTCATTGTTTCGCGTCCACATAGATGTAAACATATAGTGTAACGGTTGTTTTTGCAAAGAGTTGAGGTAAAGTTGGTGTTATAGTCACACAGTAAGACTTTCTCCTTAATAATTTAATTTCAGAAAAGTATTTTTTGCAATTTTTAGTCGATGACTTTCAAAGTACAACATAGTTCACAGACGAATAAATAGTGCTAACGTTAATGTAGTCAAATATACATCTGTTTCACACCGAATATTCAAAGTACCATGGTAAACAATATAGGGAGCATGTCACATGTTGTCAGTGAACCAATATGCAAATAAAACAACAGCTTTATTTAATTTTTTAGAAAACATTAAAAAGCCTGTACCTGTTAGGCAGTTTACATAAATAAGTAGGTTTGGAAAATAGGTTTCTGTGTCATTTTCCATCATTGTTTATGTGCAAAGGTTACTGTGGAAAGAGTTACAGAGATAATCTAATCATGCCCCCCCCCCCCATCCCTTTATCAGATTTTGAATATTGTGAAATGCAATTGAACTAATCAGGGGGAAACAGTGAGTGGGAGACTCTATTTAAAGCTTTTACAATCATCTTTTGTGCATGTCAGCAGTGATTCAGACACTGGATGATGTTATTTCCTGGGTTGTCACTTCTGCAAAGTTATTTCTATTCCCTTTGCTTGTCTTTTGTTCTTGTTGTTGTCTTTAAAATGTCGCCTACTTCTCATTGCCTATATGGAATTTGCATATGTTCGTTATTCATTATGGATCCTTTCTTCAACCCTTATGCAAACAAGCAGAGACAGGTGTGTACAACTGTGTGTTTGAGTTTGAAGTTTGTGTTTGTTGATGATGGAAGGGTAAGCTTATCAAATAAAGTCTTGGCATATGTCATCTGCGGCAAAAACCAGGAGGATTTTCGTCAACTTGACTTTGAATACTTGTTTGGGCTGATTGTTGGAGTTTTTATCGTTTGGTTGGTGATTTAGATTTCTGCATTGTGTAATGACAAGCAGATTACTGAAATCAAGTAATGGAAACATTGTTTCTATTTAATTTATTGCATTGAAAATGTATTATTTATGAAAATATGTGGAAATAGTGACTCAGCGCTAAACACGCACGACAATAGGGTTAATTTAATTTGTTCTTAGGGAGAACTGTAGGCCAGAAATGATTTTGGCAGATGTAAATTTAACAGTTTGGTCACTTTTCTGATAGACGCTGCAATATAAACACAGAAATTTGCATATTTTATTCTCCATAGAGAATATGTCTGCTTTCTCCTGTTGTTGTTGTTAGGTACTGTCTAGTTAATTAAATAAATAATCATCTCATAAGGAGGTTGTTTTCAGTTTGTAGTATTTAAAAGAGTAAGATATTTAATTTTCATGAAATGAGGATGAATTATGACCCAAAATTACTTTTGACTGCTTTAATTTAATTTAGTTTCACTGTTTTCAGACAGAAAACACTTAGTTTCAGTTGTTTTCAGGCATAAACACTAGTTTTATTGCAGCTATAACCTTTTGCTTTTAAAGTTTTATACGAACATCCTTTATTTCGCTTGCTTGCATTCAAAAAACCAAAATTAAAAAAAAAAGTAAATATTAATGTGTATTTAATCAAAAAATAACAACACAATGCCAAATATTCTCCATTTCCATTATTAAAAAATTATTTAGTGTTGTTTTAAGGCGAATTATGACCTGAAAATGTGTTTTTTTTACCTATTCAAATCAAATGTTTAGTCAGCTTTATCTATTTTCTTTTCCAAATAAATGTAATAATGTGAGGATTTAAAAGCAGTGACCTTTATTCTACATAGAAAGTAGCAGCATGCACCTGGTTTTGTTTGATTGTGTTATCATTTTTAAACCGAATTGCCTCATGAAGTGGCTACATTTTCATTTTCTCAGTTTCTATTATCTTCTCTGAAGTTCCAGTTGTGTGCTTTTTTTTTCTCTCTTCCTCTGTTCATCTGAGATCACGCACAGATCAGTTTTTCGCTCATGCTCAGAATGAAGCAGGAAGTCCCAGTATGGTTTCCTCTTCCTTGTTCTTTCATCTCAGTCTATTTTTTTCATGGCTCATGCAAAGACATGTACTCTACCTCGGGGTCAAATGGAGGACGTGGTCATTTTGGAAACATAAACACAAAAACATTTGAGCAATGCTTCAGGGGGTCTTCATTGACCCAATGATGAACTCTGTCTGACCTTTGAACTTCATGTTGACTGGCTGAGCGTCACACTACTGCTGCTCTTGTGCATCATGCTTGTTTTGCTCACACCTAAAGAAGTTATTAGTATTCGCAGTCTTGTGCAAGATCAACTTTATGCATAATTAAGATACGCAGAATAACTTGTAAATGCGGTTGTGAAACTTCAAGTTTCTTTTTTTTATAGGTATGCGCAATTTGGCCAAAGCATAAAAATAATAATAATAATAATGAGTTATAATAATGATGATGATAATTTATTATTATTATTATTATTATTATTATTATTTTAAAGTTATTGTACTGTAAATAAATGTGGTATTTGGCCAACGTTTAGTAATTTATTTATAACCTAATATTAATATTTATTGTTGTTGTTGTTGTTGTTGTTGTTGTTGTTGTTGTTATTTTAAAGGTATTGTACAGTAAATAAATATGTGCAATTTTGGCCAACTTTTAGTGATATGTTTTATAGCTTAATAACAATAATAAATGTTGTTGTTGTTATTATTGTTATTATTATTATTGTTATTATTTTAGTTATTGTACTGTAAATATGTGGAATTTGGCCAACTTTGTGATTTATTTTTAGCCTAAAAATATCTTTATTATTATTATTATTATTATTATTATTATTATTATTGTTGTTGTAAAGTTATTGTACAGTAAATAAATATTTGCAACTTAGCCAACCTTTAATGATTTATTTATTAATAATAATAATTGCTGTTGTTGTAAAGTTATTGTACAGTAAATAAGTGTGTTTGCTACTTTTAGAAAAGGTAAAAATAATGATATAAGTATTAATGAAATGTGATATATAAAGTATTATATTTAATAATATAATAAAAATGTATTATTTTGCACATTTGTTTTACTGTAAAGCAGCTAAATGATAGTATTTTAAAAAGAAAAAAATATGTATATTTTACATTACAGCTCTAAAACGGCAGTGTTAATTTATGTCTGTCTTATACATGAATGTCTGTCTGGCACTATAAAACTATGAGAGATTTCAGATTTATTCAGATCAGATTTATTTAGATTAATCGTGCAGTTGAGTGCTTCTGTCATTAATGATGCGAGTAAAATCATGTGACTTCTTTGTCTCTTTAGCATATTGTTCTGAACTGCCCTGCTTTTAAGTGCTGTCTTTATTTGACTTTAATGGCAATTTTATTATATTATATATTAAGTATTTTAAGCTGTCTTGCCATAAACATAACCGTTTGTATTGGCAAACAATAAATGCGCATATATTATTCTATACAATGAAATAAATAACATTTGCTAGTTTTTAATTTATAAATATATAATTTACATTGTGTTATTGTTGACTGCACTTTAGCTGTACACAGCTCTTTTGTGTGGCAGGTACACCTTTTCTCTGTCGATCAATACCTTTATAATGTAGGACACTGCAGTCATGAATAATGCAGGTGTGACAGATGGAGGGTGTCCACTTGTCAGGCTTGACCAGCTGCTGTTGTGTCCACTAGGATGTGCACGGCTAATCACACTCACTAGATGACTAGTCAGTGGGTCAAGAGCATGACTAGTCTGTACACAAGAGCATGAATGCTGTTATTAGGAAATGTTGCGTACTTTGCTGAGTTAATAAGGTTTAGTTTGTTAATATTAGTTAATGCACTGGTGGAAAATAACTTGACATCATTTGTTTGCACTTTATTCATTTTTTTTCCATGACGCAATATAATACTAATTGTCAGGTCCGAAATGTTTTTGGATAACACTATTTGTTATCTAACCTATCATTAAAGTCGTTAGACATGCAAATTTAAATTCAGTCCATGAATGTATTTTAAGTTGTATGACGCCACATGTAAAATAGCATTATTAAGCAATAATATGTAATTATAATACTGTATTAAAAGAATGCAAATGTATTTAATGATTCATATACGTTTTGTGGGAATAATCTGACAAAATCTTAGTGAAAGAATGTTTTGTCACTCAAAGCAGATGTATTTATGCAAAAAAATGAAACCGTGTGTATATATTCTAGCCAATATATCCAATCTCATGAGGAAAAGTAACTATTTTATGTATTATCAAAAAAGTGTGTAAATCGTAGGCCTATCATGATATCAATTTTTTGTTGTACGATATATTGCATCAAAATATGCCGTGATAAATGATATTATTGTCATTTTAAGACACTCATTATATAATGCCAGAATGTCAATATAATAGAATCACAATGCAAGTACACTCTTCCAAAGAACATTTTTATTATTAAAAATATTTCCTTTTAATTATAGTAATTTTAACTATTTAATAATTAGGCATTGCAATCAGAATGTGAAAATGCATATCCTAAATAAATAATAATAAATGTTAACAAAAAGTGCAAGGTAAAAAGTAACAGAGGCTGCGATATTTGCTACAAGATCTATTTTTCAGTTGTCAGACACCCAAATGAAAATATACTATAGTAATTTGTAGTAAATACTATAGTATTTTTTTATTTTTTACCATATGACACCTCCAATAAAGATAAAGTGTAAGGATGATATACATTGCATCACCAAAAATGATGTGGCCATATCCATGTGTTGTGCAATAAGTCGATATATTGATTATTGAGGCAGACCTATGTGTTTATGTAAAAAAATTATACCTTGTGTGTCTGTGTATATATTCCAGCCAATATATCATGAGGAAAAATAACTATTTTACATATTATCAAAAAAGTGTCTAATTCATTCAAATTCATATTATTTCATTCGTACAAACGCACATGATTTTAACAGGGGTGTTTCCCTAAACCTCACCCATAAACTATCACTGGGGATGAGCAAATTCTCTTGGAATCTGCAAATAGGATTGTTCAAATATGTCAATAAATAAATCAAAACCAATAAATCGAAAATTTATGAATTGCCGTAAAATTGCGTTGCATATTGTAACCTGTACTTATTATTAAAAACTTGTTAAAAATGGAAGGATGGTGGCATTTTAATAGTCAAATAATTATAGTAACATTTTTAAAATGACAATTAATTATTGTCTGATTAGATTTATTTTTTATATATATATATATATTTTAACTACATTGAATTACATTTTAGTGGGTGACTTGGTTATGGAGGACCAGTTAGAAATAAAATGAAGAATCTAATTAATATTAAATAATTAATATTTAATTATTACAAGTTAATAATTAAAGCATTAAAATATGTATAAATAAAAAATAAATTGACATAATTAAATGTGTGTATTTAAATTGTGAATTATTTGATTCTTCATTTTATTTGTAACCAGCACTCCTGGTCCTCCATATTTCTATAAGCCATGGTAAAGAGTATTAGTCTTTTTTTGGCTCAGAAAAACATTACCAAAATTGCCAGACAGTTCCAAATGAAATGCTGTTCAGGGCTTGACATTAACACCCGCCAACCCAAATGTGGGTAGATTTCAGCTGTGGCGGGTTAGACAGAAACCCCCACTAGCCACTTTGGCTGGTTGAAAATAATTTGAATTGTAGTTCATCAAGAAGCAGCACGACTGACAAAGTAACTGACTCACAAAATCTACGTTAAGTAATGTATTTAGCATGCCACAGTCAAATTTATGCATATAAAATATATTTTCCCAACAACAAAATTGTGGCTAGTCAAAATGGCGAGTGGCTAGTAACGTTGAAAAACTACTAGCCACAATGGCTGGTAATCAAAAAGGTTAATGTCAAGCCCTGATGCTGTTATATAATACCAATATTAAAATACAAAAAGTGGTCATTTGTATAACACCAAGTAAAACAAAACAAAAAAAGCAAAACTTCTGATTGCTTTGATCGACTTCAGCATGTTTGTGTGTGCTGATCAGATTCTCACTTCCTGGTTGTAGTTTTTCCCAGGTAGTGTTTTCCCCTAACAGACCTCCTCTTTGTTTCTGTGCAGGAGTGTGAGACTAATAAACGCCGTCCAGCTGACGTGGATCCTCCTGGAGTCCTGTGGTGATCTGGAAGGTGAGTGTTTGCTCAGTTATTCACACTTCCAGCAGAGTTTATTCCAGTGAATCACTGCCGTCATGAGGAAAAGGCGGCTCTGGATTCGCTCCACTGTGAACTGCTTTACCTCTCCTCATTTCTCTTTCGTTCTCTCCTCTTTCTCCTGCTTCATGCTGATGCAGACGCAGAAATGCATGCAGGGTAAGATTGTGTGTGTGTGTGTGTGTGTGTGTGTGTGTGTGTGTGTGTGTGTGT
>CAIGQW010056839.1:8114782-8126866 GCA_903798125.1 Danio choprae | reverse complement strand
TTCTTGCTGTGAGGCGACAGTGCTAACCACTGAGCCACTGTGTCGACTATTAGTAGTATTAATAAAACTATTTTAAACTAAGGATTTTTATAATAACAAATCTTACTGTAATATCACTGAAGTAAAACAATGGAGCCTATAAAAATAATGCAATGACAATAGTTTGGTACAGTGCTGTAAATATGTGTAAAATGTGGTCTGAATTAACTTCACCATAGCATTAACTTTTTTTTTATGGAATATTACAGTGATAATAAATAGTGCTTTATGTGCCTATTTAATCTCAAATATTACTATTTTCTCGATAGTACTTATTTATTTTTTACAAATACTGCACTTTCATGTTTTTATTTTATTATTATTATTATTATTTTTTTATGTTTAATCATCTTTGTTTGGTTTAGACTGGTCAAGTTCAGTTCCTGAGAAGTGTTTGAGTCTGGTGTTGCTGTACAGTAACAAGCTGCTGAAATGATGAGCTGAAGTCAGGTTGTTTGTTTATGTGAGGGTCTTATGGGAAATACACACACACACCCTGCATGGAGACGCAACGAATGTGGTTGGTTTTTTGGAGAAAATGAGTTAGCGGATAGTGTGCAGGCTGTGTTTTTGGCCAGTGATTCGCTAGGAAGCATGCTGTCATTTTGTTCCTCTGGAGGGTATATTCCTCCTGTCCACATGCTCTTGTGAAAGTGTGGTTTTCTCAGGTTCAGAGCAGATTTTCCCAGTCATCATCCGGTGCGGTGTGAACACAAGCGGCTCCTACAGATTGTGTGAAATCTCATGTCTCACTCTACAGAAGCACACTTTGCTTTTACTTACATTTGACTTTTATTCTGGCCTTTCTCCTTTTTAAATCTGTAGTTATACTGGATTTTTAGCGGAGTATATTGGTATATTAGTGTTTTAGCTAAATATTTATTTAAATGTATTGGTGAGTTACTATTCTTAAAATGGTTGTATTGTAAAAAAAATAAAAAAATAAAAAAATTCATTAATGCAATTTTTTTTCTTATAATTATTTTTAAGGGGTTTTCACCTCTTATTGAGATAGGATAGTGGAGGACAGAGAAGAAAAGAATTGGGAGCAGAGAGAAGGAAAGCATAGGCATTGGACCTCGAGCCGGGATTAGAACTCGGGTCGTCGTGAGCAGTATGGTGCTATATATCGGCGCACTTAACCACTAGGCTATTGGCGCCGACTATTTGTGCAATTTTTAAAAGTTAAAAAGCTTATATAATAAAAATGATCGAATGGCTTCCTTAAGCTCAGTAAGGTGATTTTAATTGTTTTTTTTATATAATGTATAATTTCATTAAGCGAAGAGTTTAATAATATCCCTGTGAAATAAAAACAATTGAAAATGTTTATAAAATAGTCATTTTTTTCAATTACATATTTAGTTAATATTAAATTAATTTCATTAAGCGAAGACACATTCAGTTGATGATAATGTACAGTCAAGACATTAATGATTTTACAAAAAGTTTAATATATCAAATAAATGTTCTTTTGAACTTCCTACTCTTCCCTGAAAACAGTTGTGGTGCTTCATGTTTATATTGAAACTAATTTTTTTCTAGAAGTGTTTTTTAGGACTGAAAACGTTTCAGCATTAATTCATATTTATTGGGAATGTTTTTTTAAGCAGCAAACAACATTAAAATGTTTCACAAGGGTCATGTGAAAATTCGGCTTTGCTTTTTTTATAAACTTTAAACTATAAAATTGTAAAATCTATTTAAAAATATGCTTTACTGTAGTTAAAACTCTGAACTTCTATTTCAGCTTCTCTCTCTTTTTTTTTAACGTCAGGACTGGTGGGATCATTGTTCATCACGTCAGCTGAGAAAGACATTGTAATTGAAACACGTAGTCTGAGATTAGCTTGATTTAAAGTCTTGCAGCACACAAAACACTACTATTTGATAGTTTTTCCCATTTATTTAACAAATTTGGCAGCCAATAAATGTCAACTGGGAAACGATTTGCATTTCAGAGTAGTAAAAAAACATTTACTTTGGGAGGACACTAAAACTCATAGACTACCACAGGTGTCAATTCCAGTTCCTGGAGGGCCGCAGCTCTGCACAGTTTAGTTTCAACCCTACTTAAACACACCTGATTAAACTGAGTGCTTCAGACTTGTTTGAAACCTACAGGTAAGGGTGTTGGAGCAGGGTTGGAACTAAACTGTGCAGAGCTGTGGCCCTCCAGGAACTGGAATTGACACCTATGGACTACACGGTTGTATGTATAAGGGCATAGTGTATAAATGAATATTGTGTAAATGCATAGTATATTAAAAGTCCATAGTGTGTCATTTAGGATGCAACCAGTGTCTGTAAATGTCCAAACAAGCTTCCTAACTGTCTTTTATTCTCCTCCACAGTTTTGCTCACTTCCATCTGGACGTGTTCTTGTGAATGGGACTGTGTGGTCTCTTCTGATTGGCTGAGGCTCTTGGGTCGGCTCTGCTCATGAGGTAACACAGCCTGTGGTAGTTGATGCCCGAGGCTGGGCAGTGATGGGGCAGAGGGTATCGGGTGTGGTCAAATCAGCGGATGAGCAGGAGGTGGGTGAGCTGGCGTATCCACCAGTGTGTGCGGCGCTTCGAAATCGAGGTGTCCCATTACCTGCCCGTCTGGAGCTGCTGTTGGATATGCCTCCGGCCGGACCGGAAGCCCAGCTTCAGCACGCCTGGAACCCAGACGACCGCTCGCCAAACCTGTTTATCAAAGACGATGACCGGCTCACGTTCCACCGCCACCCGGTGGCCCAAAGCACAGACTGTGTGCGTGGGAAAGCCGGCTTCACCCGAGGTTTGCATGCATGGACTTTACGATGGCCTGTACGGCAGCGGGGCACGCATGCTGTGGTTGGAGTGGCCACTTCTTTGGCTACGTTGCGAGCTGTCGGATATTCTGCCCTAGTCGGAAGTGATGCTGAATCCTGGGGGTGGGATTTGGGACGAGGTCGGCTTTACCATGATAGAAAGAGCCGATCTGGGCCAGCACCGCCATATCCAGAGTTTGTGGAGGATGAGGACGAGGAAGGCACGTTCTCTGTGCCGGAAGAGATTTTGGTGGTGTTGGATATGGACGAAGGAACGCTGGGATTCTTTGCTGATGGGAATTATCTGGGAGTGGCGTTTCGAGGGCTGAAGGGGAAGCGGCTATACCCGATCGTCAGCGCCGTCTGGGGCCACTGTGAAGTCAGCATTAACTACATCAATGGATTAGATCGTATGTATTTTTTATTTTATTTTTTTTCAGTTTTACAATAATTTCCTTCATTGGCATTTATGGGAAGTGCATGATGATCTGAAAAAAGCTCTTTAGGCAGCACCAATAGCCATGTTGGTTAACCCTTGTTGGCTGTTGGGGGTGTTTTCATCCACTCCGGGGTGATTTTGAGTATTAATTTGGTCACAACCTTCTCTGTGTTTCAGCAAATGAAATGATTTTTGCTGACTAATCTTATTTTGACACATATTTTGGGAAAATGCTTTACAAATGTTTAAAAATTCAACAATACACTTTGGGCAAATTCAAAATGTGTGCATAAAAGTACCATCAGCGGCCTGACATCTGTTACACCAAGAACTAACACCAGGAAGCATTTGAGTTACTGTAACTTTAGATATATGAGCTCTATGTGCTATTTTAAACTGAAGATGAGAGTGTCGAGCACAAATGGATGATGAGTGAACCTGACTTTCCTTTTACTTATTAATTTTGTTTTTAGCTTTTAAAAACTGCTGCTTTGATAATAATAAATACAGTTAAACTATGTTTAGAAATAATAATAGATCTTTTTAAATACTTTATTATTATTATTATTATTATTATTATTATTATTATTATTATTATTATTATTTTCTTGGTATCATTACTCCTGTCTTCATTATTTTGTAGTCTTTCAGAAATCTTTAAAATATGCTGATTTACAGCAAAACAAAAATATTATGTAAATTATTAATTGATTATTTTATTTATATATTTATTTTATTCTGCTTCTTAATATCTTTTCAGAATTTATTTATTTATTTTTCCTTAGGATTTTTTAAATAGAAATATAGTAAGCACGGCTGGGCGATTTGGCTAAAATCTCGATTAATTTAACATTTTAACTCTATTACGATTAATGAACGATTATTTATTTATTTATTTATTTGCTCTCATAGTTCACTGACATGTTTTGTACAATAATAATAATGATAATAATAATTCCTTACATGTATATAGCGCTTTTCTAGACACTCAAAGCGCTTTGCACATTGAGGGGAATCACCAGCTGATTGGTGGAGAGGAGACTGAGTGATGAAGCCAATTATGATATGGGAAAGGTTAGGAGGCCATGATGGGCAGAGGCCAGTGGGCAAATTTGGCCAGGATACCGGGATTAAACCCCTACTCTTTTCACAGCCACAGAAAGTCGGGACCTCGGTTTAACGTCTCATCCAAAAGGCGATTTAAATATGCTAACATATTACAAGTGAGAGATTTCTGAATGAAGGGCGCATTACTTGACTTTAAAAATAACTGAAGTAAACACACTATCTACTATCCATGTTTATTTATTGAACATCAACGTTGGACAACTGAAATTAAAACACACATTGCCTAAAACCAACAGTCACTGTTTTCTTATAAAAAAGTGAAAATAAATCAGTGGCGTATATTTGAGAGCACGCAGTAAGTTTTGTGCACGAACAGAGGAAATCGGCGCACGAGCAAAGAGATTCACACACTCATTACATGAATGTGCTCAACTTGTAACACTGCGCTCACGACATTTGTCATTGAGATAACACCATAGAGATCAGATCTGGTTGCTGAACAAAGTGCTGAACATTTTTCAATTCAGCGGGGTCACGTGACTCTGTAGGGAATGTAATCCAAAAAAATTATCTGGAAAAATTAGATCGATTATAGGTTCAGAATGTCGATTTCGATGAATCACCCTGCCCTAATAGTAAGAATACCTTTTTAAAAAGTTAATGTCTTTGACACTTTTTGATTAATTTACTGTATCTTTGCTAAATGTATTTAATTTATATTTGTTTTTTTTTATCTTAATGACCTCAAACCTTTTAATTGGCAAGTATTTATCTGACATTAAATGATGGATCGGGGTGGCTCAGTGGTTAGCAGTGTCATTTAGCAGTTGGCATTTCTTTGTGGAGTTTGCATGTTCTTCTCGTGTTGGTGTAACGGAGGCCAGCTAGTGAAGTGCTGTGCAGATGCTAGAGGCCATGGTCTTTAGCCTCCTTTTTAGAGTAACCGACTCCCATGCGAAGAATCGATGGTTCGATCCCAGCTCAGAGCGGGTTTGGTGCAATAGGACCAGCGGGGTAACATTGGCGTGGGTTTCCTTTGGGTGCTCTGGTTTCCCCCCACAGTCCAAACACATGGGCTATATTTTCTGTAGTTTTTTAGTGTGTGTGTGTGTGTGTGTGTGTGTGTGTGTGTGTGTGTGTGTGTGTGTGAGAGAGAGAGAGAGAATGAGTGCGTAGGGGTGTTTCCCATTACTGGGTTGCAGCTGGAAGGGCGTCTGCTGTGTATAACATTTGCTGGAATAGTTGGCGGTTCATTCTGCTGTGGCGACTTCTGAAATAGAGACTAAGCCGAAGGAAAATGAATAAATGATGGATCAAACATGTTTTTTTTTCACAAATGTCCTGAAACTGTCTGTCTTTTTTTTCCATCTATCCTCTCTCTGAATAGCCTTTTTGTTTCCTTTAACTGTTCTATTGCTGTCTTGAATTATTCAGCGTATCTAAGCTCAATGTTTGCCTTTTAAAGTGCTAATGAGTGTTTTCACATGATTGCTTGAGATGTTTAACTCTTGATCTTTGCCCTCGACTGACCTGTGCTGTGTCCCGCAGCTGAACCCCTGCCGTTGATGGAGCTGTGCAGAAGAGCAGCTCGGCAGGCTCTGGGACGCCACCGAATCCATCACATCCAGTCACTGCCACTGCCACAGACACTCAAAAACTACCTGCAGTACCAATGAGAGACACAAACACACACACACACCTGCGGTCACTGGACATGAGCTGTACAGTCTTTGCACAGATATGCTCATATATTTAGGATGCCATCAAACGACGAGTATACCTGGTTTTTATACATGATTATGAGATGACTGTAATAAGAGGTGTTTTACGTTCATGTCTTCCATGGGAGTATTTTTCTTGAGCTGATTTTTTTTTTAAATTTTATTTCTTCTTCACTTTTAACTGAATAAAGGACTTGTCGTTTTCTGGACATAAATAGAGCATGATGTTCAAATGAATTATATTGGACTTATGCATTTGTATTCTAGAAAACAAACACACAACGAGGTTCTTATTCTGTCACCAGTCTTCACTAATAGACATCCGCAGTGCCTGAGATCTTTTACAATCTTTGTTTTGTTTGTGTGTGTGTGTGTATTAAATATATATATGTATATTTTCAGTTGTAATCATGACGAAGCTGATTCAGTCGGTTTTTAGCGTATAAACGCGAGGCTTGTTGAGATTTTTACAGATTTTTTATATGAATTTGATGTTTGTCTTTTACATGACAGATCAAGCAGTAACACAACTTCTGTTCATTCATGACCTTTTAAATGTGAATAAAGTGAAAACTTAAAACACAAAATACAGCTTGCATCTCTTTTGCCTCTCATAATGTTGACTTCAAATGGGCAGCAAGGTGGTTAGCACTGTCATCTTATAGCAAGAAGGTTGCTGTTTTGAATCCCGACTGGCCCAGTTGGCATTTCTGTGTGAAGTTTGCATGTTCTCCCCATGTTGGCGTGAGTTTCGTCCGGGTGCTCCGGTTTCCCCCCCACAGTCCAAACACATGCGCTATATGTGAATTGGATGATCTAAATTTGGCCGTAGTGTATGAGTGTGAGAGTGTATGGGTGTTTCCCAGTACTGGGTTGCGACTGGAAGGGCATCCGCTGTGGAAAACGTATGCTGGAATATTTGGTGGTTCATTCCGCTGTGGCAACCTCTGATAAATCAAAGACTAAGCCGAGTGAATGAATGAATGTTGACTTCAGATGAAGCTGCTTATTTGCTTTAAGATGGTGGTTTTCATGGAAGCATACATTTATATTGTGCTTAGTTACATTGTTTTATTGATATGTAACGTAAAAAGTTCATGTTTTGTTTTTTATTGTGTTTATTCAATTTTATTTATTTTATTTTATTATATTTTTTAGCTCAATTTAAGTCCCATTATTTCAAAATCATTAGGCCTAATTAAGTTTTTAATTCGATAATTAATAATAAATATTTGCTATACAAGTCAGTTGTTGATTAATTCGAGATATTCAGTGGTGTAAAGTAACAAATTACAAATACTCAAATGACTGTAATGGGCTATTTGCACAACTAGTGTTTTTCAGCCAATGGTAAACTTCTGGTGAAAGCTTAATGTGACTTTTTAATTTCATGAGGTTTTTACAGCATCGATGTTGTAATGTCATTAAAATACATTCAGTTAAATAGACTTAAGCACTCATTGAGTTGTTCAAGCATAAAACGAGATGAAAGGCCACTAGCGCCGTCAGCATCAGCAGGCTAGCTCAGAAACTCCATTGAAAATACTGTGGTGAAATAAACTGTCATATTTTATAGACATGGCGGGGGGAAATGTAATTTAATGCAGTGCTTCTTTCCCACTCTGAGACCCACTTTATGTCGTATATCAATCAGTCAGTGAAGATCACTGAATTTGAAAGAAATCAGACCTTAAACGTGGCAATTTTATAATGGAAAGACCGGAAGTGCTGAGGCTGGCTGGCTGAAATTAAAAGTCTGTGCATACACCTCATTGAGTAGTTTTTCTCAGGAATTATAGTTTACTAAGTAGTTTTAAAAATGTGTATTTTACTTTTCCTTGAGTGTACAGTTGAGGTCAGAATTATTAACCCCCCTTAATTTTTTAGCCCCCCTGTTTACCCCCCCCCCCCAATTTCTGTTTAACGGAGAGAAGATTTTTTCAACACATTTCTAAGCATAATAGTTTTAATAACTCATTTCTAATAACTGATTTATTTTATCTTTGCCATGATGACAGTAGATAATATTTGACTAGATATTTTTCAAGACATTAGTAAGTATTCTGCTTAGTCACATTTCCTTGCTCTGTTAAACATCATTTGGGAAATGTTTAAATAATTAATCATTGAATCCTTCTGATTTCGACTGTATTTTTTAAGTGTTGCATCGGTATTTTTACTCCACTCTTATATTTTTATTTTGGAAAAATCAGTTCTGTGACGCCCGTCCAATCAAATAGTAATACTTCTGCACCATAATGGACAATTGCAAGAGATGTTTGGAAAGTGTCCAAGAAGATGTCCAAAATCTTTACACGCAAATGATTGTTTAGACTGCATGTGACTGATGAGAACATGTCCAATGTTTACTGTATGATGACTGAAATCGTCAAATAATCTTAACAATAACTTAATGCACTACAGAATGTTATGTTTATACACACATGCACACACACACACACACACACACACATACATGGTTGTTTATGTGAAAAGTGGGTACATTACATAGGTTTCCATTCATTTTATACTGTCTAAACTGTATATTGTATTGGCCTAACCCCACCCTACCCCTAAACCCAACAATCACAGGAGACTGTGTACAGCTTTACTCCCTGAATAAACTCATTCTGTGTGGTTTATAAGCTTCTGGAGAAATGAGGACGTCAGCAATATCCTCATATTTCACCTCCTTTTTGTAATACCTGTGTCATACCTATGTCAGGACACAAATCTGCATAATGACATGTCACAAAAACACATACACACACATACACATACACATACACAATGCATGTAAACGGGGGCCTCACGGTGGCGCAGTGGGTAGCACGTTCGCCTCACAGCAAGAAGGTCGCTGGTTCGAGCCTCGGCTGGGTCAGTTGGCGTTTCTGTGTGGAGTTTGTATGTTCTCCCCGTGTTGGCGTGGGTTTCCTCCGGGTGCTCCGGTTTCCCCCACAAGTCCAAAGACATGCGGTACAGGTGAATTGGGTAAGCTAAATTGTCCGTAGTGTATGTGTGTGAATGAGTGTGTATGGATGTTTCCCAGAGATGGGTTGCAGCTGGAAGGGCATCCGCTGCGTATATGCTGGATAAGTTGGTGGTTCATTCCGCTGTGGCGACCCCAGATTAATAAAGGGACTAAGCCGAAATGAAAATGAATGAATGAATGCATGTAAACGCATCAGCTTTTCACATCAGTGTAATAGTCACTGCTCGTGAGTACTTTTAAAAGGGCTACTTTTTACTCACACTTCGAGTACAACAGATACTTTTACTCTACTTGCACTACATTTTTGGGTAAGTAATAGAACTTTTACCGGAGTATGATTTTTCAGTACTCTTTCCACCACTGGACATATTCTCTGTGCTTTCACTCAGAAATGTTTATTCCTTTAATTCATTTATTCAAGATACTCTGAACTGCATGCCTGAATCAATTGATTTGCCAAAATGGTTTCGAATCTCCGGACACACTGCACGTTGGTGATGCCTGAGGGTCAGAAGAGGAAATTCAGGTGAGTAAATTCTAATTTAATTTGATCCATACCCATAAAGGGATTATGACCAGGGGCGCCGCTGGCCGGCACGGGCCCTCTGACAGTCTTCGCGAAAGTGTAGAGCGGGGCGGTGGTCGTTGGGGCCCCTAATAATATCTCTGGGGGCCCCAAAGCTGCGTGGGCCCCTGATTCCAATGCTTAATTTCCAAATGAAAACAAAATAAGTTATTTTGAAGAGTGTTAGAAAATGACCAGCCAGTGACTACAGTAATAGTGGGGAAATACTATAGAAGTCAATGGCTACCGGTGTCTAATGTTCATTAAATGTCTTATATACTTCCCTTATACTTGCAGTCTTCATGTGCTACATGTGATTTTTACATGTTTAATTAGGATACTGAAGTAATGAATTACTATAAGAATAAAGTATCAATTTACAGAAAACCATCTCAATGAAGTGAAAAAAAATACTTTAAGTAAAGATATTCTCCACCAAAACCGGCTAAAAAAACCCAAGTTATATTCACCACAGATGTGCTATTCCTATCAGAAAGCACACGTTAGTTTAATTTAAATGCTACTGGAGTAATTAATTATAAATTATTATTTAATTGAACAAATGGGATTTAGTAATCTGTTTAAGTGAACAGCATTGACAGTCATTTCTATTCTCTGTAGTTTGGCTCAAATCCAAGAGCAAATGGTAATATCTACCCTTCTCTAAAATATTTAGGCATTTAAATAAATAAACAAAATTAAATAAACTTTTAGCTAAACACCCTGGTTGAGGGGCCTCACGGTGGCGCAGTGGGTAGCACAATCGCCTCACAGCAGGTCGCTGGTTTGAGCTGGGTCAGTTGGCATTTCTGTGTGGAGTTTGCATGTTCTCCCCGTGTTGGCGTGGGTTTCCTCCGGGTGCTCCGGTTTCCCCCACAAGTCCAAAGACATGTGATATAGGTGAATTGGGTAAGCTAAATTGTCCGTAGTGTATGGATGTTTCCCAGTGATGGGTTGTAGCTGGAAGGGCATCTGCTGCGTAAAACATATGCTGGATAAGTTGGCGGTTCATTCCGCTGTGGCGACCCCAGATTAATAAAGGGACTAAGCCAAAAATAAAATAAATGAATGACCCTGGTTGAGCTGACAAGTAAAACCCTGTATGTATTGTGAGGTTTAAAAGGGATAGTTCAGCCAAAAATGAAAATGTACTCACCACTGACTCACCCTCAAGTGCGCCAAACCTTTATGAGTTTCTTTATTCTGTTGAACACAATAATATTATTTGATATTTGGAAAAAAAGTAAAAAAACGGGTAACAACTGACTTCCAAATACTATGGAAGTCAATGTTAGTCAATGGTTAACTTAATAATATAACATAACTTCAAAATTACTTAACATTAATATAGTAATGGATCACAGAATTGTCATTTGTTAAGTGAACTATCCCTTTAAGTGCGTTCACTGCAAAATATTATAGCTTATTGATTTATTTTTAAAAATATTTTAGTTTATGAAGAGAACACACCTAGTAATCTGACCTATGACTCTGTGTACGTGCTACATATGATTGGCCACTGGATGGCGCTGTTGTATTGAGCAAATTGTTTAAATGGCGTCACAGGTGTTCTTCGTGCTGCAACTGCCAGCTCGACGTTAATTCATTTGATTACGGTCTAAAATGTCTTACAGCAAACGTTTGACGCTTGTTAAAGTGCTGAAATGAGACGGCTAATTTCTTAAAACCGTTTTTATTAACCAAGGTACAGAAAGTTCAGGGGAGACCACAAAAAGGAGCAACTTTTGAGTCGGTAAGATGAACAAATAAACACCCATTCATTTGCACGCTATAACGAGTAAACCGTCATTTACAAAACACCTCGCACACAAACACACTGCAGTGTTACACAGAGAAAACGACAATGCTGTCACACGATATATAATGAAAATGTACAAGATTCACTAGTGCTGGGTAGTAGGCTACCATGTGAAAAAAAACTAAACAATTTATAGTAAATACGAGAGTGTTTTTGAACAATACTGTAGTAAAATCTATCTGTCTGTCTGCCTGCCTGCCTACCTACCTACCTACCTAGTAGTATTCACAACTCACCTTTACTCATTCACAATTAGTATTCACAAGTAGTATTCACAACTCTTACTGAATACTGTAGTATTAGCTGTAGTGAACGGATTAACTGTATACATATTTATGTATTTTTATTACAGTAAAGTATGGTGTTTTGTAGTATCCATCCATCCATCCATCCATCCATCTATCTATCTACCTAGTAGTATTCACCTTTACTCATTCACAATTAGTATTCACAATTAGTATTCACAACTCTTAATGAATACTCTAGTATTAGCTGTAGTGAACCGATTAACTGTATACATATTTATGTATTTTTATTACAGTGAAGTATGGTGTTTTGTAGTATCTATCTATCTATCTATCTATCTATCTATCTATCTATCTATCTATCTATCTATCTATCTATCTATCTATCTATCTATCTAT
>CAIGQW010056839.1:8091453-8102260 GCA_903798125.1 Danio choprae | reverse complement strand
CACACACACACACACACACACACACACACACACACACACACACACACTGTTTAGAATTATTGAAACAAATCAAATGGAACCGACTTTACTGGTGGCTCGGCGGCTGGTGACTTTAGTAAAGAAATGATACAATGAAAATTTGACTAAATATGAGTGACGTGTGTGTGTGTGTGTGTGTGTGTATGGATTTTTTATTTTTTTTGCTATGAATTTGTTTGTTTGCCATTAAGTTTTATTTTTTCCTTTAGGGCTGTTGTGTTTCACTTGACATTTTCAAAAGTGGCATAAAGTTAATTTGAAATCCTGCACGCATTCATTCAGAGGTGAAGACGTCTCCACTTGGATATAAATGATAAGCAGCATTAGACAGTGATTTTTCAGAGTGTAAACAAATGATCTGGAGCCGTTCCCGACTCATTACAGAGACTGCAGCGGCTGATAGCTTCACACAGAGGAAAAACTGCACCCGCGGTGAATTAATAACCCTTCAGCTTTCTTAAATCTTGCTGTAATTGGACTTAATAAGCTTAAAAGCAAAACACAAACACTGCTCGCTAGAATTAATTTGCAACTCCAGCGACAGGAAGCAGGAAGTCCATTATCAGCAAATGAACGCAGATCCGCCCCTCTTTAATTAAACGCGTCGTTCTTAATCCCGCCACAAACAAACACTCGCATTCATCAGCACACCGGAAATGAATAGAGGAAACCATCTGTGACTAAAGCTTTAGATATGCTGAAGATGAAGAGATTAATTCGTGCTTGACTGTGAAACAGCTGTTTGCTGCAGGATACTGTATGTTTAAAGGGCACCTATTATGCAAAAATCACTTTTATAAGTGGTTTAGACACAGTTGTGTGGCAACAGTCAGTGATAATAACCAGCTTCTAATAGTAAAAATGTATTAATTCACACTTGATAAAAACAGTCTGCAGAAACACTTTGATTGACATTTTCCTTTTGTACACATCATCAGAGGGGGGAAGCCCCGCCCATTAGTGACCATCTCTCCCTCATTAGCATAGTTAGACGTTAGTCTTGTTTTCGAATCTGCCACTATGGCTGCAGTTACACTGCAGACCTTGATGCTCAATTCAGGTTTTGTGACTTTATCTGATTTATTTTTTTGACGACCCGCTTACACCATCTTTTAAAAAGTGAGTCGTATCCTATGTCTGCATTTACACTGCACACGGCAAAGGCGCAATGACCAGAAAAAAAAAAAAAGAGCGGGCGCTGACTGACAACTGATAATAAAAGTGCTCTTTTCTCCATTCCTGTATTAAATCTGTTTGCAGGGTTTCATTTTTAGTCTTTTGACAAGTTTTTTTACTATAGTTTGAGTTGATCTTCTTTTAATCTAGGCTTTTTTAAACCAGTAGGCATCTTAATGTAATTTCCATGGCGTGATTTATGCGCGTGATACATCACGCGCATAAATCACGCCATGGAAATTACAGTATTAATTGCAGTAGTTTTATATTAGTTTATATTGTTTACATGGTGGATGTTGCACTTTCTCGGTCTCGCTCATTAACATCCTTAAATATTTGTGCTGCATGACAATATAAAAGATTTTTTGTCCTAGTATGTGAGATTTAAGGTTTGGGACTCTGATGCTTTCATTTCAAAACAGACTTCAGCAGAGTTGACGTCATTCGCTATGGTTTTTCAAGAGTTCACACTTAGCTGATGATTGAAAATAAGCGTATTTGACATGCTGTCCCAGGAGAGAGCCCTGAGCTCAGAATATCCTTGAGCCCGGGGCTCCCTCCCGTTTGAGGGTGAGAGGGGAGTTTGAGCTCAGGTAGGTCTCGAGAACTCCCCTGCTATGAACGTGCTTGAGATATGTCTTAAGATGTTATTTATTGAGAAGTCATTTTACTTATGGTGAATGTCTTTGGACGGTGGGAGGAAACCGGGAAGCCCGGGGAAAACCCACGCGAGCATGGGGAGAACATGCAAACTCCGCACAGAAACGCCAACCGGCCCGGTGAGGGGCAAAACCGGTGGTGTTCTTGCTGTGAGGCAACAGTGCTAGCCACTGGGCCGCCGTGCCACCCAGTCAGGAGAAAGGAAGGAGTAGGGGTGGAAGGGGGGATTCTTCAAGACGAAGATGACTAGAGTGAAAAACTCTGGTTATTTATAGTGTGTCTGATTGGTGCAATAAGCAAAGCTGATGCGATGCCAGCCGTGTTCAATCCTAAGCACGTGATCCTCTCGAAATTAGTTTATAAATAAACCACACTTAATGATACGTGACGGCTACCTGCTTACACTGCAGACACTAGGGCACGGATCTGATTCATATTGGATAAATTTCCACATATGAACAAGGCCTGAATCTGATTTGAGTGAATTGGAATCCATGTGATTCATTTATTTATTTATTTTCCTGCTTATACGTACATGAGCTATATCCAATCTGTGCCACAAAAAAATTGAAATTGGGTCACTTGATTCATGCAGTGTAAATGCTGCCTATGCTGACACAGACATTTGTTGCTCCGCCCTCTTTTGAAAAGCGCACACGCTCATTTGCATTTAAAGTGACAGTCACCAAAATGGCACAATTTGGATCAACACCTAAAAGGGTCAGTTTCAAAGAGTTATAAAACATTATGTGTGTGATATTTTGAGCTGAAACTTCACACACACACACACACACACACACACACACACACACTCACACTCTAGGGACATCAGAGACTTCATTCACATCTTGTAAAAAGGGGCATTATACGTCTCCTTTAAGCTACAATGTGATTTAACTTCTTGTTTTAGAATCGGTGGCTACTGAATCATGACCAAACAAACGTGCTGTATGGCGTCTTTAGCTCTAATTGAATGTTAATTGTAATCCGAACGCTTTCATGGGTTTTCCCTGATGAAATGGCAGTTGAGTTGAATAATGAAGGATGGGATTCTGGCGTTCAGTGAACCTGGATGTTTGCCTCACATCAGTTTAGTCAAGAGCAGATTCCAGCGTGGCTTTAAGGGAGACTTTATTGTTCAGTGTTGAATATTTATGCTTTTTTGTTGATCCAGTTGAGTTTCAGATTGCATTAGCATTTTTAGATTATAATTCCTTTTTAGATTGAAAAATGTTTTACTATTTTTATAGTAATCGTGATATTTAGCACATGTAATGTTGCAAATTATACATGTAGGGCTGGGTGATTTATTTAATTTCTTTTACAGTGATTATGAAGATAATTGGGATGAAATGATTAGTTTTTGCAATTATATTTAGTCATAGAAAGTAAATGTTTTTCATTTTTTTGTGATATTAGTATGATCAATTATACATGTACTATATATAAATAAGACAATTGAAAAATTTTGGATAAATGTATAGATCAAAACTGATTAATTAATACATTTCCATTAATTTTTTCCCTTTATTTGAAAGTTATTAGTTACATTTTTCATTCATTTGATATGTTCCCCATTTTTGTTTTATTTAAAGTTGAAAGAAATACAGTCAATGATTAAAGGTGCTTTATGTAAGTTTTTGACTCTTCTAAAGCATAAAAATAGCATAATATGTTTGCAGATATTAAAGAAACATGCTAAGTGAACATTCTTGTTTATCTGAAAAACAATGCTGAAGTCAGATCTTCTGCTTTGAAAATGTCCATTACGTGCCCGAATGCTGTCTTTGTTTTGGTTCTTTTAACCCGCCCAATGCCTCTTTAGCCAATTATATTTCAGCACCCCGGGTTGCCTTGCTGGAAAACAGCATATTTCATTCATTCAGTCATGAAGGCTCTCAAAGTATGTGTCTGTGACCGAAAAGCGACCTCTGGTGGACAGTAACAGAAATGAGATGCAGATTCCGAATTCCACACCAGCTTATTAATTAGCAAATAATATAAATATTACAAATGTAAACATTAGCTGAGCGGGTTACATTGTAACTCCATGTCCTAACAACACGCTACATGATGAGATTTTCAATGATGAGCAATTGGCTGTTTCCACCAGAAGAAACACGATAGAAATTTAAATACAGCCATTCAGAAGCAGAACATGCACTCACTCATGAAATGGTAAGGTTTATAATCTAATTAATACATGTTAACTCTCTTTAAAATTATTAAATGTAGATGCTGAATCACTGATATGTGTTGGTTTGCACAGTTCTAAAGTTCAATTTCAAAGGGTTTATTTAATTTTCCAGATCTGAGGTGAACTATCTGCTTTCAGTAGTATGGCAATAACAGTCATGTAAAATGGCATTCAAACTCACATTGTTAGCATTTAACACTGAATAAAGCACATGAGGTGTACCTGAGGTAATCATTTTCAGTTTATCCTGTTGTTCAGCTGTAAGAAATAGAAGCAGCTTCTAATATAATTAATAATAAAATTCCAGGTGTTGGTTAGAACAAAAACTCCTTTTAATATGGAGAATATTCCTTCTATTGGTGCCGTTGCTTTTATTTAGAAAACGGTTTAAATCAGCCATTAGGCTCAGTAGTCAGACTCGCTCCTGTTGGTCCTCAATCTGGCAACCTGCACTTAAGTTTGTTTTGATCCAGGAATGCAATACCTAGTTCAACCACTGGGTGTCAAACTTACATACTGCACCTTTCAATATGATTGAATAAAATTTCAATAAATCAATGAGAGTAATATGAGAGTAACCAATATTAACCAGAATATATTTCTGTAAAGTTTATTGCACAAAGCTTACAATTTTTTATTAGTTTATGTGTTGATAACACACAAATTGAAAAATAATAAATTGTTTGAGATTTCAGGTTGTATTTCATACAGAGTTTTAAGACATTTTAAGACTAGATTTGGTCAAATGATTTTTTACCAGATGTCGTATTGGACATACAACAATAACCCATTTTTTGCTCAAAGGTGAAGACCCTACTCAATGTTTGTATTGCACAATTCCTCTTACAAAAGTCTAGAGAGATTAAAACAACACCATATAACAGTCATACTCGCACTCTCAAAACAGCAATTCGTGCCCTGGAACATAAGAGAAAAAAACTAAATTAAAGGTCTTTAGGATCGCGTACAAAGATAGTATGTCCAGCTATAGGAGGGCTCTAAAATCCGCCAGGACCGAGCACCTCCGCAAACTGATAGAAAATAATCAGAACAATCCTAGATTCTTATTTAACACCATTGGTAAATTAACAAATAATCGGTCATCTCTGGAACAGAATATCCCTCCGCACATTAGTAGTGATGACTTCATGAATTTCTTCAGTGATAAAATAGAAGGCTTCAGACAGAAAATAGAAGATGTTAAACTTTCTGCTCCACATTATACCTCAGATTCATTAAACATTCCACTGAATCAATATAATCTACAGTGCTTCAACAGGATAGAACAGGAAGAGCTAGATACACTTATAAATGGTTCTAAACCAGCTACATGTATGTTAGACCCAATTCTAACAAAATTACTGAAAGAGTTGTTACCTGTAGTAGGAGAACCTCTTCTTAATGTTATTAACTCTTCTTTATCTTTAGGCCATGTTCCAAATCCTTTCAAGCTAGCTGTTATTAAGCCTATTATTAAGAAACTACAACTGGACCCCAGCAACTTAGCTAATTATAGGCCTATTTCAAATCTTCCATTTATGTCTAAAATACTAGAAAAAGTTGTTTCTGCCCAATTATGCTCCTTTCTGCAGATGAACAACGTTTTGTGTTTCACAAAAGTGTTTCAGTCAGGTTTCAGCAGTGGAACTTAAACCACACTGAACTGAACTGAACTGAACTAAACTGAACTTCCAACTCTGAAATCTGGACTTTACTAGATCATGTTAAGCTGCTTTGACACAATCTACATTGTAAAAAGCGCTATATAAATAAACTTGAATTGAATTTTGAAACACATTTTACTGGACTGTCCTGGTTTTTAATGATTCCAGAAGGCTTTTTAATGAAATGAACTTTCTTAAAGGCATTTTTAGCAAAGTGATACCAGGAAAAATGTTAGAATTGTTATCATGTATTAACACTAAACATCTTATTTAATTTATGTATTCATTTATTTGTTGTTTTTAATTGTGTATTTATTATTGAAATGTTCTTGCCTGGCCTTACGGTGGCGCAGTGGGTAGCACGATCGCCTCACAGCAAGAAGGTCGCTGGTTCGAGCCTCGGCTGGGTCAGTTGGCATTTCTGTGTGGAGTTTGCATGTTCTCCCCGTGTTGGCGTGGGTTTTCTCTGGGTGCTCCGGTTTCCCCCACAATTCCAAAGACATGCAGTACAGGTGAATTGGGTAAGCTAAAATTGTCCATAGTGTATGTGTGTGAATGAGTGTGTATGGATGTTTCCCAGTGATGGGTTGCACCTGGAAGGGGATCTGCTGCGTAAAACATATGCTGGATAAGTTGGCGGTTCATTCCGCTGTGACGACCCCAGATTAATAAAGGGACTAAGCCGAAATAAAAATTAATGAGTGAATGAATGTTCTTGCCATGACAATAGCCTTGGTTGCTGATATGGCATTAAATAAAAAATATATTACATTACATAACACACAAATTTATTACCAGGATATTGTTATTATTCACTATAGTTGTATTATTATGACATCACTGGTCATTTCGATAGGGGAATAAATTGCCACATGGTTTTAGGTTTTGCTTAAAAATGAACAAATTTGATCACATAATTAGAATTTTTCTTATGCTATAATTTCTTTAGGTTTTTTTTAATTAATATCTTTATTATTATTATTATTATTATTATTATTATTATTATTATTATTATTATTATTATTAAGACTTATCAAATATAATCCATGTAAAGAAAATTATTAATTAATTTTAGATTTCGATTAGATAATTTGGTATGGGAATTTTTAATAATAAAATATATTAAACAATGTATATGATATAATAAAATGGATTATTATATCACTTGCTTATCTGATTTTGTGTTCAGAGTTTTGTATTTGCTGTTCTATGCTTGTCACCTTGTCACAAAAGTAAGTTTAAATGAATGGTGTAAATTAATTTGGCGAATTACCATGTTACTAATCATGTCAAACACAGCATATGGCTGTGTCTTAATATAAGTCTGTGATCTGCAGGATCTAAGAGAGGAGATAGACTTCATTTCAAGTTCTTTCTTGTTAATGTAACACTTATATAATTGCCTATCATTTGTGTGTGTGTGTGTGTGTGTGTGTGTGTGTGTGTTTATATGTGTTCTTATGCGGATTCCCTGTTGCTCTTGCCAAAAAAAAAACTTCGCCCACTGCATATGCTCAAACTTCATAGGGGCGGGGTCATAATCCTCTGGGGCTTATGAATATTCATGCTTTTCTTTGAATAATCACGGGGCGCCAGTGGCTGCGCTTTTGTTCCAAAAAACAATTCTCTCCATCGTTCCCTCTCCATTTCCCTGTCTCTACATAAATATTATATCTCCCTAAGCGTGGAATATAAATTAAACCAGTACAGAAAAGGTTACAAAAAGGGTTAGTGTTGCTCATTCTTGGGGTTAGAGATTTGAACTACACACTAAACAAGCGCTTGTCTAACAAAAAATGTGTGAATCTAGCTGCAAACGCTGATATTTATTGTTACAGTTATGGATGTCAGTTTCTAAAACTCATGATCCATCATTGTTTAAAGTAATGAAGCTCCAGTGAAATTAAAATAACGTTTTTTAGATGTTACTATCAGTATGTTAGTCTTCAATGGTATCTATAAGCTAGTGTGGTAAAAAAAAAAACTATGACAATACAATAACTTGATAAACTTGATAAAAACAATAACTTGATAAAAATTGTTTTAGGTCACCTCATACTTCAGTTTCTCATCAAATCTTAACCAATTAAATGCTCTCTAGTGTCTGACATGCCCCGCCCCTTCAAGATGCTTCTCATTTGCTTTTCATTTGATGCATTTGAGCTCAACAAAATCCCTTTAAGGCAGGTCATTTCACTCACCAGCCATTTTTGAAATGCCTCTCGGGCAGTATGCTCAGCCTTTCTGTCTGAATGGGGAAACATCAAAATCATGCCAAGCTTACAATTACATTACACATTTGGAATCACCAATAAAATTGAACAACAACTGTCTCATAATTTTAATTTCTAAACATTCGAATCAAACAAAGTCTGCCTTTTTTTCAGGTTGCCTAAGCTAATGCGCACTCGAAAGGAACAAGATCACAACACCAACCTCATTTATGGCCGTTCTACACATTATCGTCCTCTGGATAATGGTTTGTCAGATCGCACTGGTCTTCTAAAATAATTCACAACTTGATCTTTATGGTGAATCTCCTCCAGAAATGACAGCAACTCTTTGTTTACAGGTTTGTGAGGCATTTGAGTAGTTGCTGTCATGTGATGTGCATTTGACAGGACGGACTGTACCTCACGTTCGTTTCATACAGATTACAAAACCAAACAACTTTTGTTTTCAAGTATAGTTGGTTCATTTAAAAGCACAGATTTCAAGCTGTATTTGGATATATTTCTCATGTCTGTGAAGCAAGTATTCGCTGAGATTCCAGTGTGTTTGTTGACCACAAAAAACACACATTTTGTCCGAGCTTCTCCCCCGGTGATATGTCAGTCTATATCGATCGATGATTGGCTCCTGTACTAGTAGGCGAGGCTTCATTCGCCATATTAACCATAACACTTCTCCCCACGTCTTGTGTATTCCATAGTCTTTAAGTTCAACCACTCTCACTGGAAGAGCTGTGATTAAAAAAAAAAATGCTATTGGCTGTTTTTTTTTTTAAAAGGGGAGGAGCTACTCTGTTCCGCCCTCTCTTCGTTTTTCGGTTGAGATTACATCAAACGTCCAATAAAAAAATGCACATTTCAAAGCACTTCACGGGACCTTTAATAATAAAAAGCAGAGTAAAAGGTAAGCATCCAATGTTGTTTCTGTAAATAAAAGCTTAATTTATTATAAAAACATTTAAAGATGTATTTAAGCAATATTTGAAAAATGCTTTTGACCACATTGTTGGATGGCACCACAAAACACACTTGCAGCCAATCAGCAGTGAAGGATGGGTTTAGTAGCTGTAGTGGAGTTATCAAAAAGGCGCGTGGTCTTGTTGACCATAAACTACGCTTTGGGACATACTCTTAAACGATTTAGGAGTCCTTGATTTTGCAGAAACACTTTGATTGACATTCTCCTTTTGTACGCGTCATCAGAGGGGGAAAGCCCCGCCCATTAGTGACCATCTCTCCCTCATTAGCATAGGACGTTAGTCTTGTTTTTGAATCTGCCACTATGCTGACACAAAGGCATTTGTAGCTCCACCCTCTTTTGAAAAGAGCACAATCTCATTTGAATTTAAAGCGACAGTCACCAAAACGGCACAATTAGGATCAGAGCCTAAAAGGGGCAGTTTCAAAGAGTTATACATTTATAAATTTTACTTATTGTACATCTTTTGAAAAGTGGCATAATAGATCCTCTTTATTATGAACTCTTGTATGACTGTGAAATGACAGGTTTGATCACGTTGACATCACATTGCATTTTTTTTTCTTTGTTTCAGAGCGGATGTGTTATGAATGCGTGTGATCTTACTGCACTGCCGTGGAGATGCGGAGGTGACGAGAGCCCATAGTGGGAAACTGCCGAGAGTTGATGTAGGAAACTTTCCTCAGCGCGCCGTTCATCTGCTCCAGATCCTCACCCTCCATCACCAGCACAGACTGAGCTGGATTCAGGTGAAACTGACACACAGAGACAGAGGAAAAACTTGTTGATGTGGCACAGTTAAAGCTCGTGTGTGCTTGAAGCAGGAGCTGTGGGAAATACAAATCAGATGAAATTGCCACATCCTGCATTGAATTAGAATGGTTACATGGTGTAGGTAAATGCAGGTCTGGCCCTGTACATTTGGGGGCCCTAAGCAGAATAATTTTGCGGCCCTACCTTGCTCTAAATAGTGGAGTATTGCTATTGCAAAATGGCCCACAATGATTTTAAGCCTTATTAAATAATATCAATCAAACAGAAAAGTAAAGCCTGATTTCTTCTACTTAATAACTGTCTGAATGATTTAGACATTTAAAACATTTTTTTTGTCAACTAGCAGCTTCAAAAATGAAGGATTAAACTACCTTTAATAAAGGGACCAGTGATTCCTACTTTGCGTCCTTCTGGAGTGTTGTAAACATATTCTATTAATTTAGCAAACAGATTGAAGATTATATAAAAGAAGAGTTTTTTGTTTGTTTGTTTTATGTAAGTTTCAAAAGTGAAAACCCTGTAATAAAACGACAGTGAACAATAATTAGCCAAAAGTTCAAATGAATTACTTGGTAATAAAATATACATTCTGATATACATGAAATCACATGACCTTCACACGAAAACTATTTCAACTTTAATAAAATGATGACCTTTTTTTTCTTTCCAGTGAAAGTTGATAAATATTTAAGTACTAAAGTACTGTCAATGAAGATCATTTGTTCAATGCAAATAAAATAAATTTCAGTAATAAAACGGCTCGCACCACTAGCGGGTTGTGGGAGCCCCCTAGTGGCGACGAGACCCTAAGCAGCCACTTAGTTCGCTTAGAGGGCCGGCTCTGGGTTAATGCATATTTATTTATTTATTTATTTATTTATTTATTTATTTATTTATTTATTTATTTATTTTAAAAAAAAATAGTTTCTACAGAGAAAATGTAGAATAATTTTGTAAAAAAAATGTGTATATATATATTCATTCATTCATTCATTTTCATTTCGGCTTAGTCCCTTTATTAATCTGGGGTCGCCACAGCGGAATGAACCGCCAACTTATCCAACATATGTTTTACGCAGCGGATGCC
>CAIGQW010056839.1:8080848-8091353 GCA_903798125.1 Danio choprae | reverse complement strand
GCCAACTGACCCAGCCGAGGCTCGAACCAGCGACCTTCTTGCTGTGAGGCGAACGTGCTATCCACTGCGCCACCGTGAGGCCCTATATATATATATATATTTTTTTTTTAATTTATTTATTTATTTACTTATTTTTATTTTTATTTTTTCTAACAAGTAAATTATACTGTTGAGTAATTTTACTTATCAATAAATCAATATTAAAAATTTTTTTTTTTTTAAGTTTTCAAAAGTTTTGTGGAAATTTATTGTTCACTGCAGGGTTATTATAGCTAACAAAGACTGATATCATTAGCAATTACAACCTTTAATGAAACAAAAGATATATAATATTAATTTCTATTCAAAAAATATATATAATAAACTCACTTGTGTCCTTATTTTCATAGTTCGATTTCACGTACTTTCATGTACTTTTTTTCAAGCGAAAATAATGTCCAAAAATACAAATAAAAGTGGAAAATGTTTAAACTAATTAAACAAAAATTTTAACTGAAATAAAATTAAATAAATCTGATTTTATTTCAGTTGTCAAGTAAATAGTTCTCATTTTTCTAGTTTTACTTGATGTATTGAAATGATATTAATAAAAATAATTATAAAAATTAGGAAAATATTGTGAAAATATTGCAAATATTGGAAAATATAATAATTATAAAAACTGTGAAAATACAAGAACACAGCAGAGTACTACTACTAGTACAAAATATAGATATACATAATAAAAACAGTGATTTACATAATAAGAACAGTGGTTCACATTCTTAAAAAAAAATACTAGTATATTATTTTGTTTATTAACTGGTACATTCTCATGTAGTTCAGTGAAACTGCAATGCATTATTATAAACTACACCTACAGCAATTTCTTTGAATTTCATTTCATTTGTTGCAATCTATTTAATAAGGCAGGAATTAAAAATCCATTCTGAACTGGGGTTTGAATGGAGCAGAGTCTGTCTTTGAGCTTGGAGATGATCAGAAAAGCTGTCGTCTGTCTGTAAAACCTGCTTTCATTTGATCCGCAAATCTTCCCTAGAGCTTCTTCAGTACAAAAGCACAGAACAGAGGAAAGCAAAGCACAAAATGGAGAATGTGCACTCAGAAATATCTCTCCTTAAGTCTCGTCTGCTTTTCTCCATTTCTTTCTGTGCTCTTCCTAAAAAACAACAACTCAGTTTCCACTTTTAAAATGGTTTTATGATGGTGAACTTGTTTTCGATTTCTATAGGCTGTATGCATTTGTCCAATTTGTGACCTTGAACAACTAGTACAAGTAAAGATTTTAGTGTTTTTTTTCTTTTTATTGGCATTTACTTCAAGTGCAGATCATTCATTCAGATTTATTACGTAAAGACGTATTACGTATTATGTTTTATAGAGCTAGAATGTGTGTGTGTGTATACCTTTGTATTCCTAACATTGTGGGGACCAATTTCAAATGGAGTGTCTCCAGAAATAACAAACTTGAGCTCACAAAAGACATAATATGTGAACAATTTGTTTGAGGCTCACGTCTTGTGTGTTGCGGGATGTCATTTGAAAAGCTGCATATTGACGTTGCTGCAGTTACCCATAATGAAAATAACAAAAAAACAGCATTTGGATAAGCCTATAAGTGGCATAAGCTTATCCAACTGCTGTTTTTTTTGTTGTTTTCATTTGAGATGCATTTCTTGTATTTATTCTTCTGTCATTTTCGGGATCTACCCATAGAGTGAAATAGATCACGATCGACCGTTTGGCGGCTGCTGGTTCAGGGCTAGGGAATAGAATATACAGTTTTCCTTCATTAATTTTCCTTTGGCTTAGTCCCTTATTTATCAGGGGTCGCCACAGTGGAATAAACCACTAACTATTCCGGCATTTGCTTTACGCAGCGGATGCCCTTCCAACTGATACTTAGTACTGGGAAAAATATGTACAGTTTGTATAGTATTATAATTAAAGTATTAAATTATGACATCAAGTCCCCATAAAGATAGCTGCACAAAGTGTGTGTGTGTACGTTATGTGGTTTACGAGGACACAAACTTGTATAAGGTCATGGGTACTACCTAGTTGCGCTCTTTTAAGATGGTTTACGAGGACATGCCGTGCCTCATAATTCCAAATGGGATTAATAGGCTCAGATTTTGGACTTTTAACAAGATGTAAAATTTGTGTCTCCAGAAGGTTCAGGTCACAATACTCGTCAGATCATTTATTATATGCTGTTAAAAATGTAAATTCTTGGGTCAGAGGGAATTGTAGCTGTTTTTGCGACTGTGTTTTTAAATGAAAATGAGCTGGTTCTCCCCACCCACTCTCGGGACATTTCTCTTTGGAGAAGGATAACCAGGGTCAGACAAAAGACAGAAAACAACTCCGACATGATGAAACCGAGACCCACAGTCACAAATACCACAGTAAGATGAATGAGCCACACACAAATGCTGTTACGATGTACACACACATATGGGTTTTACACTGTTTTTGCACATCTACTCAAGGCAAATGTGACAGGTACCCACCAAAAGAGTAAATATGCTGATGTTTAGAGATTCATTATAGCTAAGTTACTGTACGAAACAAACCTGATTTAATGTCCACAAACTGGGATTTCTGTTGTGATTGAAGCGTCCTTGTTTATAGTTGTGTACACACTTTGCAGCTGTGGTGATTCCAGCTCTTATGAATTGTGTAGCCCAAAAAGTATACATGCTTACTGCTCATTGAAGTGCAGTTGCATCATAAAGAGTTGTAGCTGATCTTTTATTCCCAGTTTCTTTGCAAATCCTGTCTTGTGGACATGATTATATGCATTACTATGGAGACATGTTAATACTCGCTTGTCAATCAATTCAGTGGGCGGGGAAAAACGCACTACTACGTCATGTTGCGGTGGGTCCCAAAATCGCTGGGATTTGGACCCTATTTTAATGTCAGGAAATTAAAAAAAAAGAGCCTAGTGTTTATATCACTATAATATGACTGTGGACACACTATACTTACACACAATCAGAACACATCCAGACATCCTGTCCAAACAGCTTCCAATAGCAATAGTTGATTTTGCATACTTAATGGGGTCTTTTGACATTCAAAATTGGGCGCATGTTTTCTGTGAGGGTTGGGTTTAGGGGTAGACTTAGGGTAAGGCCATATAATAAGAAGGTTTTAACAGTATAAAATACATTACGCCTATAAAGAGTCCCTGTAAACCATATATACAAGTTTTTGTTTATGGGTGTTTGTAAAACCTTGATCCTTTGTCCGAGGTTTTCCAGAGATGTGATGTCCAGTCCTTCTTTGCAGGCCTGCAGGCAGGAGATGATCTTCTGGCTTTCAATTTTTCCCGGTCGTATCGTCAGTCCAGACAAACTGCCTCGAAAATACTGTGTAAACTTTGCTTTAGAGACCTCTCCACCTACACACCAACACAAACACACACCTGCTGTCAGCCAGAGCTGTCAAATCCTGCTGATCTTATATTGTTAATCAATGCTTGTGCACAAAAAGCAATGATATCACAACAGACTAGGACCAGATCTGACCAATCAGAGCACAGTAGACTCTTGGAAAGGCAGGTTAAGAGAGACCAGATCCTTTAACCAACAGTTTCAGACACTGAGGAAAAGAGCTGATGCTGTAATTAATCTTCTGAGAAAACTATATAGTTTTTTGTTGAATGGATTTAAAGATATTATAAAGTCTTTCAAAGCAAATTAGGAAATTTTAAATAGCATAAAGGGCCACTTTAAAATGCGCCATTGATGTAACTTAATAATAACCATGAGTAATTACCTGCATCTGTCTGCTGTGTATGAGATGTGTTTGTGTGTAAAGAAGCCTCTCTGAGTGTTGTTGTGACCATAAGATGAGATTTTGAGCTTTTGGCAATGACATATAATTGTATATCAGGACTGTTTGTTTATGTGGGCTTGCGCTGCTATAGTTTGGGGACAAATCTGTGACTATAACATTGGCTGAGGCACTTCATCCCCGTCAGGATTCCCAGACAAACAGATCAATGTGTTGATAGAGCCATAGTGTGTATGTTTCTGGAGAATAGCGATATATAGGTCCAAACAAACAGGAACTGACCTATTTGTTAATGTCAAAGTTTAGGATTGAATGCACTCTCTTTTTCCCCCCAGAACTGTACATAGTGTTGTTTGTGTCAAAAGCTGTGTGCAGAACCTTAGAAATGATTCTGTTATATACAATGTAGGTAGTATATTTGATATGTACTATTATAGCATTTATTAATATTTTGTATTAGATTTTAGGGCTGCACGATATATCGTCTGAGTGTGTGTATCCGCAATAGTCACATCGCATGATCAGATTATTTATTAAAGATGAATAGATATCACATTTTACTATTTTTAAATAATTTATACAATGATTAGTACCATGTTATTGTTCAATTTCTGTACATAAATGATGTTAGACTCTCCAGAAAACCATAAAGCACTATTTATTTAACTTTTATCTTCACTCTGTTGTATTTATATGTGCTTCTAATTTATTATAATTTATGTAAATGCTCTGCAAAGAAGAAAAACTTGATCATCCTAATCTATCTAAATGAATGAAATCTTTCCAAATAGAGCTGTTCAATTCATCTGGTGAAATTATAATCATATCACAATATATAGCAGAAAAACTAAATTTTGCAATGTCAGATTTTTCTAATATTGTGCAGCCCTATTATATTATATTATATTATATTATATTATATTGTATTATATTATATTATATTATATTATATTATATTATATTATATTATATTATATTATTCATTCATTTATTTTCTTTTCGGCTTAGTCCCTTTATTAATCTGGGGTCGCCACAGCGGAATGAACCACCAACTTATCCAGCATATGTTTCACGCAGCGGATGCCCTTCCAGCTGCAACCCATAACTAGGAAACATCCACACACACTCATTCACACACATACGGACAATTTAGCTTACCCAATTCACCTATACCGCATGTCTTTGGACTTGTCGGGGAAACCGGAGCACCCGGAGGAAACCCCCGCCAACACAAGGAGAACATGCAAACTCCACACAGAAATGCCAACTGACCCAGCCAAGGCTCAAACCAGCAACTCCTGCTGTGAGGCGATCGTGCTACCCACTGCGCCACTGTGAGGCCCTATTTTATATTATATTATATTATATATTTTCAGTTTTCATTAAAATTATTTATTTATTTATTTTAATTATATTTTATTTTATTATATAGATTTCTATTTATCTGTATATGTGACCCTGGAACTCAAAACCAGTCATAAGTGTCAATTTGTTTTTTCAATTTAATAATTAAGTTTTCCATTAATATTGGGTTTGTTAGGATGTGGGATAAATACTGTTTGTAAATCTGGAATCTGAGGGTTAAAAAAAATGTAGATATTGAGAAAATCACCTTTTAAAATGATCAAAATTAAGTTCTTAGCAATAAATATTACCAATCAAAAAGTATGTTTTAATATACTTATTACTTATATTTAGAAAGGAAATTGACAACTGCTTTACTTAATATTCTAATGGTGTTTTTGGCATAACATTTAATTGATAATTCTGACACCTACAATGGTTTTTGTGTTTCTATAATATAATCCAGGTATAATCCACGCAACATAAGAGGACTAGGGTCAAATGTATATATAAATTCAGTATAATTAATGTGACTTATTTTGGTTAGATTAAAAACATTCGGTAAAGGGGTGGTTTCCAAAAAAAATCACATTAGTCAATTGTAGCATTAAAACTCATATCTTATTATGTCAATTATAATCCATGCATAGACATTAACTTAGATTGATTTGAACTGAATCATGACCGAATCACATTTATATCCCTCAAACACTAAAAACATCAAATGTCCAGTCAGCTCTCACAACACAATTTCTTTGTTTTCCTCCCACAATGCACTAAAATCCTCTTTTTAGTCGTCTCGCTCTTGTATTTCTATCATTATGATATAAGGAAACACACGGACACAGAAAGAGAGCACAGGCAGGTCCACAGGTCAGCTCGTTATAACTGTGCTCTGATTTCTGACCAGAGAAATAGAAAAGTTGTGATAGAAACAGCAACAGAAATAAAGAATAACATTGTAAAAAAAACAGCCACCACAGCGCTTAATTATTAATGGAATATTGCAGTTTTAATATAAATGATTTATCTTGGCGCATATATTTTTTTAAAGGGGTCATGAACTTCCTTTTTTTGTTTGTTTTGTACTGTTCTGAGTTTTACTTATCAATATTGGACTATTTATACATGTATAGCCTACTCCTGTCCTGTTTTGACCTTCTCACCTGAAATAATTTTTTAAATATTCATCGATTATGAATTATTTCTTCATATTCTCATCCGATACCTCAGTTTGTCACAGGGACATGAATGAAATGTTCCTGAATGAAAGTGAAAATGCCAAACTGCAGCTAAAGTCGAAAAATAAAAAAATTATTCATTCATTCATTCATTTTCTTTTCGGCTTAGTCCCTTTATTAATCTGGGGTCGCCACAGCGGAATGAACCGCCAACTTATCCAGCATATGTTTTACGCAGCCGATGCCCTTCCAGCTGCATCCCATCACTGGGAAACATCCACACACACTCATTCACACACATACACTACGCACAATTTAGCTTACCCAATTCACCTATACTGCATGTCTTTGGACATGTGGGGGAAACCGGAGCACCCGGAGGAAACCCACGCCAACACGGGGAGAACATGCAAACTCCACACAGAAATGCCAACTGACCCAGCCGACGCTCAAACCAGCAACCTTCTTCCTGTGAGGCGATCAGGCTACCCACTGCGACACCGTGAGGCCATTAAAAAATTAAAAACCCGAAATTACATGAAACTCCGGAGGAAACGGGTAAAGTCTAGATAGGATACAGCTGCGGATACGCACATCAATGTAGCATCGTTTTTGACACTGTATAACAATAATTAATATTTTACAGTACTGTGACTGTTGGGTTTAGGTGGGGGTAGACGTTAAAAAATACAATTTATTGGGTAATTTAATAACATAATACCTGGTACAACTACTGTCAAAGAAACGTTGGATAGCGCGGTGACGCAATGACGTTAACCGATCATAATATAAAAATAATAATCATATTATTGTTTTATTCAGATTAAGGCAAATCATTAGATTACTGATGTCCATGTAAATGTAGTCACAAGCCCCAACCCTGGAAAAAAGGTGTTCCCTGATTTTGATGACAGCCTTTCCACAGGTTATTAGTAAGCTAATGTAATGTTAATTGCATAATGCACATCTTATTTTCATGCTAACAAACATATGATCAAGAGAAATAGATTAATACAATTTAATTCAAATATATAAAATATGAACTGATGTATACTTTAAACTTAATTATATTTTTAAATTGATAATTATTAAAATATATATATTTTTTGTCAAATAATTTTGTGACTCAAAAGTATCGGTTCAGGCACCGTTTTGGCACCGGTAGTTTTAAAAGTATCGATTTAGCACCGGTATCGAAATAACCCCAAACGATACCCAACCCTATTCTTCATATACCCTATTGCAGGGGTGTCAAACTCAGTTCCTGGAGGGCCGCTGCCTTGCACAGTTTAGTTCCAACCCTGCTTTAACACACTTACCTGTAGGTTTCAAAAAAGCCTGAAGGACTTAATTAGTTTGATCAGGTGTGTTTAATTAAGGTTGTAAATGAACTGTGCAGAGCTGCGACCCTCCAAGAACTGAGTTTGACACCTGTGCCCTATTGGGATTGCAACTTCCATTTCATGTTGACTCTATGGTCACATGCACATTGACCACACCCACATCAAACATTAGCCACACCCACACCACACATTAGCCACACTCACCTTGCCAGCAGGCTCCAACAGTGAGCTGCACATCGATCTGAGAGGAGTGAATGGGCCAGTCGTCTGTTACCAGATACGGCTCATACGTCACACCATCCACATATAGAGTCACCACTGGAAAGTCAACGTTGAGGACGTAATAATGCCACTCCTTATCACAGATCTGACAGAAAGACAGAGAATTTCACAAGTTTTAATAAAGCATTATTATATAATATTATTTATTCCTATTTTGAATTGGCCTAATATAATACATTTTTTCTTCAGTTTTGTCAGTGTATTTTTTAGGTTGTATTGATTGTCTTGTGCTTTTGACATTTGTTATCTTTTTTAGGTTTCATTTATTTGTTACTTTGCCTTAGTTTTTTATCACCTGTTAGTCATTTTAGTGCGTTTAAATTAATGCTATCATGTAAGCTTGTCTTATCGTAATTGTGTTGCTCGTTTTTCTTTTAAAGGGGACCTATTATTCCCCTTTTTACAAGATGTAAGTGTCTGGTGTCCCTAGAGCGTGTATGTGAGGTTTCAGCTCAAAATACCATACAGATAATGTGTTATAACTTTTTGAATCTAACCTAAAAGGGTCATTGATCCTAATTGTGCCATTTTAATGACTGTCGCTTTAATTTCAAATGAGATTTTGCTCTTTTCAAAAGAGGGCGGAGCTACAAGTGCCTATGTGTCAGCAGATTGGCTGATTCAAAAACAATACTAACGTCGTATGCTAATGAGGGAGAGATGGTCACTAGTGGGGCTTTACTCCTCTGACGACACATTAAAGTGTTTCTGCAGACTGTTTTTATCAAGCGTGATTGTAAAAAATAAAATGAATACAGTTTTATCATTAGAAGCTGGATATATTCACACACTTTTGCCAAACAACTGTGTTCAAACCTCTTATAAAAGTGATTTTTGCATAATAGGTGCCCTTTAAGTACTTTATAGTAGCATTTATGCGTAATTTTTTTTATTTAGTTTTAACTTATTTCCTATAGGTAATTTTAGTGTTTCAATTTAAACATTTTCACCTTTAATGATTACATTTTTCCCATTTGAAATAAAACATTGAATGACAGCAGAATCGTTTGCCTTTAAAAACCAAGACACATAGTTCACTAGGTCTTGGAGTCCATAAATATGACTGAACATGCAGTACTCCAGTAACATCTCCTCTGATGATTCTTTTCTTTCCTCATCCCTTCTGCTTCTCTCTTTCTTTCTTCTTAAATCTTTTTATATCTGTCCTCCAGGCTCACATTCTCCAAGACACAGTTCTTCCCACACAATCCCATTGATGCTCATCTTAAGAAAGAGAATTGAGGAAGGTGTAGTGGATGTCCAGAGTCCAGAGATTGATGACAGGAGTCTATGAAAGAATGAGGGTCCAAACTCAAAACACTGCCTTTATAACAGAAAGCCTGAAGCAGAGGAAACTACATCTTCTGAGGAAATGTGAGTGGTGTTTGTTGGTTATGAGTGGTTGTTGTGCGGTTGCTGTGATGTTTGCTGTGGTTGCAAGGGTAATAATCAAAGTAATCATCTGAGTATTAGGTAAGGTCAGTGGTTTGATTTATTTGCTATGTTTGTATATATTTTTATTTTATAAGGTGAGACACTACAGGTAAAGCCAGTTTATCTATACTCCATTAATTTTTGAGCTTGTTTTGGGGTTTTCATAAATTAAGAGGTTTTTTATTCCCTCTAATAGAAAGAAAACATGTCATTTTTAGTCATTGTTTATCAATTTGCCTGTATATTTCAAGCACAATGCACATTTTTAATGACTATTTCCTCAATATTTTTGTTTTCCTGTAGTAGGACATATATTTCCACCTCGGCAGCCCTTTAAAAAGATTTAATGTCCTTATTTTGAAGGTGTGTATTGGCACGTCATGATTTTGCCAAGTACAATGCGATCCTGGATTAACATCTATGTTGATCCTGGAACATAATTTTTATTCAAAAATGTAATCCATACCTATTCCCTACCCCTAAACCCAACCATAACTGTAAATGATTCCCAAAATCAGATGGGAATAATAATTGGATAACAATCACGTAGAAGTACATAAACCATACCGTAAGCCTAAACCTGATATAAACTGTAATCATATCCCGTAATTCTGATTGGCTGATTGAAATGTCGTTCCAGGATCAACATAGATGTTAATCCAGGAACATGTCCTACTTGGTGAAAATCAGGTTGGCGTGTTAATTGAGGGATTTTAATGCTTTAATTTGGCTGATTATTTACAACATTTTATTCTACCGAAATGGTTAAAATCTATTATTTTCTAAATTATGGAGTAATAAAACAGAAGTCCCAAAACCCCCCCTGTAATAACATTAGCTTTGTCAAAAAATAAAACCATAATTTTGTACTAGAAATACAGGGTTATTCAAAAAGAATACCACAACTTTCGGGTTGATGTCACTCGAGTGTCTGGAGGGGGTCATAATGAACATCTTATGAACTTGTTTTCTGCTGAAAAAGACTTTAAGCAAATCTTTAATGTGTATTTTATATTGGGCTTGAGTCAGGTGATTGGCTGGGCCATTCTACAGCTTGATTTTCTTTCTCTGAAAGCATTTGAGAGTTTCCTTGGCTGTGTTTTGGATCATTGTCTTG
>CAIGQW010056839.1:8062012-8075848 GCA_903798125.1 Danio choprae | reverse complement strand
TCTCTCTCTCTCTCTCTCTCTCTCTCTCTCTCTCTCTCTCTCTCTCTGTGTTCTTATTTAGAATAAATTGATTTCTGTTTTATGCTTTATATTGATATTGGTCCTGAATTTCATTCAGTTTTCTCCTCCTCTCTGCTTCTCTCTCTGTCTCTGGGCAGACATTGATTTTCTCTCTCTGTGTGTGTTTGTGTGTATTTGAGAGAAACAGCATTTGTGGCATGCAATAATCTTAATCCAAATTTAGCCATTTAATTGCTGTTATTTGACAAATAGCCTGCATAACACTGTAGTTTGTGATTTTTATGAATATCCAGAAAAATTATTTGTTCCTCAAACTCGTCGATGGCAGAACAGAAACAGTGTGTGTCCAGCAAATCCCCGGAGAGCAGATTGTTGTACTGTGATATTTTCTCTGTGTGTGTTCAGTAAATGCACAGTGCCCAATCGATAGAGCTGGTAAAAGACTTATAGCCACACTAAGCCAAAGTCCACTTAATGGCAAGGCAATTTATCAAAGAGAGTGAGCGAGAGGGCAAGAAAGACAGAGGTAGAGAGACAGCTTTTTTCCCCCTCACTGTTTCAAGCTCACTGGACATTTTAACATGACTATTGTGGATCTCACATCATTGTGAATCACCTCTTTGTCTTTTTTTAAAACCCATAGCAGTAATTTCAGCAGCAGTTCATTGCTGATTGTTATCAAATATCACGTCCAAATCTTTGACTGACGACAAGGACTTTATTGAATATCCATCAAAGGTTAGGCAGTATTTAGGGGTTTTTAGGTAAATGTTTGGTCAACCAGTTTTTAATACAAGCTAAATTCTGTTCGTTTTTTGTGAATTTGTACAAATTATAAGGTTGTGAGGAGATATACATTTGTGTATCGTCAGCATAACAGTGTAAACTAACTCTGTTCTTTAATAAGCCTAGCGGTTGCATATATAATGTAAAAATCAAGGGACCAAGAACTGAGCCTTGCAGCACCCCTCAGTTTGCTTTTGATTGATATAAAGTGTGATATTGATCATTTGAGAATTTTTTTGCATGTTAATCTGGCTATTGTTTATTATATTTTGATGATATCATTTGTATTATATTCTGTAGAGAGATAGTGTTATTTCACTTACTCAAAAGCCTAAATCACTTGACATTTTAACATGGCTGTTGTGGATTTCACATCTGTCTGAATCACCTATTTGTCCATTTTCAAAAACAGTTCACAACTACTTATTTTCCGGCCTTTGAGAAGGTTTTCCCTCAAGAGCTGTCTCTTCAAGAATATGAACCTACATGAAAATATTTGAGGTATCTGGCTCTTATTTGCTTGTTAGTGCATAAAAATCTACATTTGAACACATTACATTCGATACATTTTGAAGACATTAATACATTTACATTAGAAGGCCTTTTAATAATATTAAAATAGTTGTAATTGCATGTTCACCACAGCACTAAATGCTTGGGAAAAACAGTTTTACAAATGTTTAAAATGTGGCCTTCAAATGACAGGTTTCTATCAAATATCATCCCCCTAAAATTGTAAAAATTAAACGACATCGGTCAAGGGTTAGGCAGTATTTTAGTTTTTTTTTGGCTCTTTGCTTGTTAGTTCATAAAAACTAACAAGTTTTTCAATATCACAATTTAACCCATTCTACATCTACTCTATTCTAAACCTAGACATTCAATATTATGTCAAATTATTAAAATCCAAAAGTAGACATTCAACATGCCTTTTAGACATTCATACATTTAAATTAAAAGGCCTTTTATACATAGTAAAATTGTTGTAATTATAAGTTCATCACAGCACCAAATGTTTAGGGGGAAAAAACTGTTGTACATATGCTTGAAATGTCTTTTTTTGGCAATGTTAGAGCTTGAACTGAACATCTGTCAAGGGTTAGGAAGGTTTTAAGCTTTTGTGCAAGAGTTTTTTTTTGGTCCAATAAATAACAACTTATTTTTTCAGATTTTTGTAATAAGTTATTGGTCATCCTATTTTTAATATCAGCTATAACAATCAGTTTGTTTTGTGAATTTGTACAATTTATCAGGTTGTGAGGAGATATAGATTTGTGTATCGTCAGCATAACAGTGTAAACTAATTCCATTCATTCATTCCTTCATTCATTCATTCATTCATTTTCCTTCGGCTTAGTCCCTTTATTTATCAGGTGTCGCCACAGCGAAGTGAACCACCAACTTATCCAGCATATGTTTTACACAGCGGATGCCCTTCCAGCCACAACACCCATACACTCTCACATTCACACACATACACTATGGCCAATTTAGTTTATTCAATTCCCCTATAGCACGTCTTTGGACTGTGGGGGAAACCGGAGCACCTGGAGGAAACCCACCCCAACACGGGGAGAACATGCAAACTCCACACAGATACGCCAACTGACCCAGCCAAGGCTTGAACCAGCGACCTTCTTGCTGTGAGGCGACAGTGCTAACCACTGAGCCACCGCGCCGCCAACTAATTCCATGTTCTTTAATAATATTGCCAATATAGCGGTAGCATAATGTAAAAATCAAGGGACCAGGAACTGAGCCTTGCAGTACCCCACAGTGTACTTTTTATCGATAAAATGTGTGATAATGATCACTTGAAGGTAATAGACTTAACATTTTTGCATGTTAATCTGGATATTGTTTGATTATTATATACCTGATTATTTAAAGGCCTTTGTTCATTAACACTTTGCAATAAGCCTTCATTTCATAACGTTAGTTAAGTAAACTAAACAAACTTAACTGACTGAAATGTACTTGTAAAGCATTTATTAATGTTAGGTGTTGTTAATTTCTTAGTAAATGTTTAATAATTTGTTAAAATAAAAAATTGTAACTGTTTTATTTAATGGACCTGATTTAAAAAAAAAACTGATATTAAAATAACTTTTAATGTTTAAGAAATTAATGATTTCTCACTTTTTTTGTTAGTATAATGAAGAAATGTCTACTAATAAGATCCTATTGCAAATTATTAACTATTGTTTAAACTTTACAAGAGACTGAATGTGATTCAATACTCATTAAATGTCATAAATAATGTTAAGTTTCTTGCACGGACTGATTGTTTCACCTCATAAGACTTCAGTGTATCATCAGGAGAAGCAGGTATTCATTTTATTTTGCCTAAATATGTTTTTGGACGGGCGACGCGGTGGCGCAGTGGGTAGCACAATCGCCTCACAGCAAGAAAGTCGCTGGTTCGAGCCTCGGCTGGGTCAGTTGGCATTTCTGTGTGGAGTTTGCATGTTCTCCCTGTGTTGGCGTGGGTTTCCTCCGGGTGCTCCGGTTTCCCCCACAAGTCTAAAGACAAGTGGGTAAGTATAGGTAAATTGGGTAGACTAAATTGTCCGTAGTGTATGTGTGTGCATGAGTGTGTATGGATGTTTCCCAGTGATGGGTTGCAGCTGGAAGAGCATCCGCTGCGTAAAACATATGCTGGATAAGTTGGCGGTTCATTCCGCTGTGGCGACCCCAGATTAATAAAGAAAATGAATGAATGAATGTTTTTGGACTCTCAAAGTGCCGTTAGCCATTACCTTGCATATTATAAATAACCAAGAAGCACAGCTTTAGCTACAGTGCCTATAGAAAATCCTCATGCCTTTACTTTACTTTCTTTATTGTCCACAAGTGGAAATTTACCTTTGGCTTCACCACACAACCACATCAGCTTTCAAATCACACATATCACATAAATCACATACTCAAAACCCAGTATTTAAAATTGACACAAAGGACATTTGATACACATTTTTCTTTAGTTGAGGTTGTCTAAAACGTCTTTTCTATGGCAGAAGCTGAAATTTTATATTCAAGGCATGGGAACAATCTTCAATATTGACATGTGCTTTCTGTTTAAGTCTCATTAAATGAAGTTCATTTAGTTGTCTTTGTGCTTTACCTACAATTGCACTGGCGATTTGTACTACAGTTTTTGCTTTTCTTTAATTGGCAACAGTCCATACCATGCAATGATGTTCAAACTCTTTCAACCAAATTCTTGTATACCATCTCCAGAATATCTTGACTCACACTAAATTGTCACTCACACTTGTGAAAATTTATACCTTTAATGTTGTCACATCCTGCTTTCAAAAGATCTTCGGGATAAAGTTGTAGAAAAGCAGAGGTTAAGAGAAGGTTTCAAAAACATTTCAAAGGCTGGAATAGTTGTCATTATTAGGAATGTGATTTGATGTTAGGCTGTATGACAAATAAAGTAATTATTTCAAAGGGTAATGATGATTATCTATAGGCACTGTAAATAGATTCATTATACTATTGAAGAAAAGTCACCTGTATCTTGGATGGCCTGCAGAATGGGTAATTTATTATTATTTTTTTACTTTTTGCTGTACTGTACCTTTAAAAATGTAAATGAGGTACATTTCATTTTTTGTGTGGAAAGAAATGCAATAAACATATGCTTTGTGAAGTGCAATGATACACTGGAACTGCATTCATGTCAGTGAGCCAACACTCAGCACTAGTCCAGGAAACTTCACATTTGCATTAATATGCATATCTTTTAATATCCATTTCATAATGGAAACACAACACCATCATCTTACTAATTAAATTAAAGTCTTAGATTTGGAAAAAAAAAGGGGGCTAATTTAATTAGAGAACTCTCTGCGGGAAGACGAAAGCAAAAGCCTTTAGGAAAGATATGAAAAATCACTCATGTTCTTTGAAGTGTCTGAGATGTGCAAAGACCACATCTTCTCCCTTTGGCCAATGGACCCTCAACCCGGTATATTTTATGTAATGCATTTATGTATTCATGAAACTACATTATGGGATTCATTTGAAGGTGGGGTGAATCTCCAAGAGCTGGGGGACAAAGGGCTCTTTGATGCTTAAAATGTCTGTAGAATCTTTCTTTGGATCTTCTAATGCTGTACATGTAAGTGGCAAATATACAGTTATGGTAATGAAGGTTCTAAAGGAAAAGTACCACAGCTTCATATTCATGCAATCTCTTCATGCAGCGGTGTAGTCATCATTTCAAAAAAATCTGTGTTTTGTTTTCCCAGTTATATCCAGTTTTTATTTACTAATTAATAATGTGCGCATTTTTCACTCAAATATATCTATTTAAGGCAGCAACAAGCTGTTTTTTTGCCCATATATTTTAAGTGTTAAATATACAGTTATGGTAATGAACGTTGTCAGGGAAAAGTACCACAGCTTGATATTCATGCAGTTTCATTATGTGGCAGTAACACAGCAGCTCTAGCATGGCGTAGTCATCATTTAAAAAGAAAATCTGTGTGTTTTTTTTTTTTTGTTTGTTTTATTAATTTTTTTCCGTTGTATTTAGTGTTTTTTTACTAATAAATAATGTTCACATTTTTTACAAAAATATATATATTTTTAAGGCAGGAACAAGCTGTTTTTTGCACATATTTTTAAAATACTGTATTGTTTACATGTTTTCAAATTGTTTATTTAATTTTTGTCCAGAAAACTTATATGAGTCCATTTTGATACAAATTTATCTTAATATTAATGCAGCTTTTTTTTCAGTTCCATAATTGAACAAGAAAATATATAATGATGATGTCAGGTGTCTGTTCTGTGTTTCCCTTGTCATGTGATTCCTTTGTTCTGTTTCCCGCCGTTTTCTAGTGTTCATTTATTCCACCTGTGTCTCACCCCTGTGTATCGTCTGTCCCATTAGCCCTCGTGTATTTATACCCCTCTGTTTGGTTCAGTCCTTGTCCGGTATTGTATTGTCTAAGTGTCGATGTGTTGTTCTGTCCATGCTGTCGTCACCCCGTGTCCTCCCAGAGTTTCCTGTATCTTCCAGTGCCCGTGTATGTAGTAAGCGTTTGTAAATAAAGTGTTTGTTACATCTCGTGTTCCTGTGCCTTCATGTATCCAATCGAGCGTGACAGATATATAATGTGTCTCTAAAAAAACAATAGCCCATTTTTATTTTTAAATTAACAGTACTCATGAAAACTAAAATGATGTATTATACACAACAGTAATGTAAATAGTGGAATTTAGAATATATACCAATTTCCTCTGAAACATTGAAACTCCAGTCTGTTTGCTTTTTGACTTCGTTACAAACTCCTTTTCTGTAGTATTTTGTTAGCTAGCTCCGAGCTTAACGCTATTTGTATGCAAAAATATAAAAACTTCAAATCTCAACATGTCAGAGGCTCGCACTTATTTGAAAACAGACTAAAACTGGCAAATGATCCACTATGAAATTCATTAGTCCATTAATAAACATTACAGTCAATCACTAAAAACAACAGCCTACTTTACGTGCCTACTACACTGAAAAACTGTTTGCTGTTTGTTTGTTTGTTTGCTGTTTGTTCAAACTACTTATTTAAAATAAGCTATCTTGTGCAGATCGCTGGAGAACAACACTATATGAAATACAACTCCCAGAAGTCTTTGCAATCACACACCAGTTCCTGATTCCCCCTGATTACACACACAGACACCCACACACACACACACAGCTGGAGGCTCATGATGGTATGATCATGGACTATAAATACACCTCATTCACACACACACTCTTTGCTGAGTCTTGTAAACTGTAAGTGAGCATTACGAAGTGTTTCCTTGTTTTGTGTTGTCGAGTTTTTTGACCTTTGCTTTGTTTTACTGTTTACATTATTTTGTAGCCTGTCCCGACCATTCGCTTGTACTCTGATTATGCTTTTGGATTACCTGCATGCTCCTTTCTGTTCCTGTTTTGACCTTTGCCTGTCTGATGATTCTCTTAATAAACTGCGCTTGGATCCTCACCTCTGTTGTCAAGCCAACTCATTACACTAGCATTTTGCAACTCATTACACTAGCACTTCAGCCGGCAGCTAGCTCTCTGCAACTCTCACATGGTCACCCACTGAAGCTAAGCAGGGCTGCGCCCGGTCAGTACCTGGATGGGAGACCACATGGATGGGAGACCACAAAGCTAGGTTGCTGCCGGAAGTGATGTTAGTGAAACCAGCAGGGGGCGCTCAACCTGCTGTCTGTGTAGGTCTTAACGCCCCAGTATATTGATAGGGACTCTATACTGCTTAGTGAGTGCCGTCTTTGAGATGAGACGTTAAATTATTTTTTTTTTAATTAAAAATTTGCCCACTGGTCTATGTCCATCATGGCCTCCCCATCCCCATTTCATAAATGGCTTCATCAATCTGTCTCCTCTCTGCCAATCAGGTGTGCGGTCTGGTGCAATATGGCTGCCGTGTCATCCAGGTGGATGCTGCATACTGTTGGTGGATGAGGAGATCCCCCCCCCACAAATGTGTAAAGCACTTCAAGTGTCCAGAAAAGCGCTATATAATTTTAAGGGATTATTACTATTATATTTTTTTACACTAGATTAATTTTAGAATGCGAGTTACATGTTCATGGAAACCGTTTAAACTACTAATTTAAAATGAGTTAAATCAACACAATTCTAGAGTTATTTTGGGACAACTTAATTGTTTAACGTTCAATCGACTTACATTTTTAAAACAGTTAAACTAACTTAATAGATTTGTGTTGGGACAACATGAAGGAATTGTGTGGAACCCAGCATTTTTTTTTTTACAGTGTATCATGTATGCTACCTTATAATTCTGCCTTTTATATACGTTGCTCAAAGAAAACCTCAACACAACCATCCAATGACAAAGTGTGGGGGATAAAATTAAGTTTTATCACATCCAATTCTCCGGCCTTGAGCTCCAGTCTGTTGTGCAGTTTAATGCTCTGATGTTGAGCTTTTGTTTGTTTGTTTGTTGGTTTAAGGCAGCAGGACTTTTCATGTCCTCTGTGGCCAATCCTGTTGGAGGAGTTCGTGTTTTAAAGCCCCCCTGCTATTTTTTCTGATGGGTTTTTAAGTGGTCTTTGGTGCGCTTGTTCTTTCAGCGCACCCTTAGTTTTTGTGTGTCGTCGCATTTGTGTGTTTGTTCTCTCAGATAATGAAGTCTTCCTGCGGGTGTGTTTGGTTGTCTGTGAAAACTCACTGCTAAACAAACACTCTTAATGACTTGGCTGTTTTCTCTCTCGCGCTCTGTTTCCTTCTCACTCTGACGCTTTATCTTCACAGATATTTGCATATTTATATGGCTAATGATGGACTAACTGAAGGATTGGTGTATGTTGGAGATGTTAGTGGATTCAATTAACCTGCATCAGACCTGTGAATCTACACAACACAGATGACACAACATGACATTACAGTTCATAACTGCTGTGCTTTAAGAGGAAATTTATCAATATTTGTTAGAAGATTGTTTTGTGTTTGAAGAAAGTACTATGGAGTTCTATATCATTCTGTTGTTATGTCTGTCTGTCATTCTATCCATCCAACATGGTTTCATGTTTTATCTGGTTTATCTGCATTTCTGTTTGTCCGTCTATTCTTCTATCCATCATTCTTTCTGTCATTGTTATTCTATCATTAAATCCATCGTTCTATCTGTCATTCTGTTGTCCTATCATTCTATGTGTCCTTTTGTCCTACAGTATCATTCTAAATATCATTCTATCTGTCATTCTGTTGTCCTATCATTCTATCTATGTATCGTTCTATCTGTCATTCTGTTGTTCTATCATTCTATCTATGTATCGTTCTATCTGTCATTCTGTTGTTCTATCATTCTATCTATGTATCGTTCTATCTGTCATTCTGTTGTTCTATCATTCTATCTATGTATCATTCTATCTGTCATTCTGTTGTCCTATCATTCTATCTATGCATCGTTCTATCTGTCATTCTGTTGTCCTATCATTCTATCTATGTATTGTTCTATCTGTCATTCTGTTGTTCTGTCATTGTTGTTCTACCTTTATAATTATCTGTTGTTTATGTATCCTTTGTTCTTTCATTCTAATAATCTATCTATTGTTCTGTTTATTTATCTGTTGTTCTATCTTACCTTTGTTCTGTCTGTCTGTCTATCTGTCGTTCTGTAATTCTATCCATTGTTCTGTAATTCTATTTATCTGTTGTCCTGTCTTTCCTTTCCATCCATCTGTTTATCGTTTTGTCCGTCCATCCATCCATCAATCCATCCATCCATCCATCCGTTTATGTCGTTCTGTCCATACATCAGTTTATGATGTTCTGCCCATCCATCCATCCGTCCTTGCATCCGTCCGTCCATCCATCCATCATTCTGTCAGTCCATCCGTGGTTCTGTTTATGTCGTTCTGTCTGTCCATTCTTTGTTCTTTTTGTTTCTGTCTATCCATTCTTTGTCTTTTTATTCTTTTCTCTGTTGTTCTATTTATCCATCGTTTTATGTATCTGTCATTCTGTTTGTCTCTGTCATTCAATCAGTTTGTCATTATAGCTTTGTCTGTCGTTTGGACTATTAGTTTATCATTCTTTTGCTCTGTTGTTCTAACTGTACAGTATATCCTCTCTCTATCATTTTATTTTTCTAGCTATCTATCAGTTTATCGATCATCTTATCCCTTTATCTGTTGTCCCTTCCACCTGTCATTCTTTTGTTCTGTTGATCCATCTATGGTTCTAACTATATCCTATCAAATGATCTATCTATCTTTCTATCTATAGATCTATCATTCTGTCTACTGTTCTGTCTCTTTGTTGTTCTATCCATTTCATTTATTCCTCATTTTATCCATCAATTGTTGTCCTGTTGTATCCTTCTGGAATATTCATAATATCTAAACACAGGCATAAAGGATTGTTTTGTATTCATCTGAAGCTCAGCTGAACTGAAGCTCCTGGTGTGAAAATCTCTCATACCTGCTCTAATTTCCAGTGAAACTCTGCAGGTCTGGAGGAGTCGGTCTGTGTGTAGTCCGTCCTCAGCAGGAACACCAGCCTGCAGTTATGCACATACAGAGAGTAATGGTGTCTGTTCATCTCTGAGAGAAAGAGAGAGAGAGCACAGAGAGGTCAACAGACAGACACAGAATACAATTACCTCTTGACATACCAGATAATATCGTTAAATTAAACCTGAGAGAAAAGAAACGGCACCGTTTGGTGTGTGTTTATCTATATAGAGATCCTGACAGGAAAGATCTCTATTCAACTTAACATGGTTGGAAGTGGAGCTGCAATTGGCTTTTTCAAATTAAATTCTGATCTTAACTGTTTTCTTTAACCCTGCTGAAAAGAGCAGTGGCGTCTGCAGGTCAGTGGTGCTTTGGGGCAAGTATAGCTGGCTATTAGTCTTGGGGACTAAGTTATAGAGCCTTTCTTTTCCTGTGTGGAAGGTATGGAGAATCTTTGTGCTCTGTTTAATCTCATTACTGTAGGGTAGGCGCTGGTGGAAAGTAGGGGTGGAAACAGCTCACAAAATTGCTGATTGGGTTTGTATCATGGTTCTTGATTTGATTTGGTTTAAATTGTAAAAAAAATAAAAAGATTTCCCCTATTGCAGCCGTTTAGAAATATCATATAGCAGCATACAATACATATCCTTATTATCTATCATTTGCAGTATTTTAAAAACGTCACTCTTAAGGTCATGTAATAAAAAAAACTGAAAGAACGAGGTGGTTTGATCTTAGAAGTAGACACCTTCTTGTGATGAATGAAATCTGTAAGATGGCTTTTCATTTATTTGTAGCCTTAAACAAATTGTAGCTAGGAATAAAAACACTTATTATCAAATATAACAGGATAAGCTTAAGGCCCAGGCCTCTAGACTCATCTTTACATGATCACAATGGTGCCACTAACTTACTCAGTTAGTCGAACCAACTTATATATAATTTAGTTGCACATTTTTTTTTATAGAATACAATGACCTTCCGTATTGACAAATCAATGTAGTAAAATAAAATGTTTTTGAACCATTTAACAATCTAATAAATTATGCATCAAATTATACATAGATTTCACCATTCTTACATATAAAAATATTTGCTGTGTGTGACCCAAACAATACACATGCATCTCAAATCATGACAAGAGGAATTGTACTATTACTTGCCCAAAAAATTTGTGCAAGTAAAAGTATCTGTTCTAAACACTACTCATAGTATGAGTAAAGCTAGCCCTTCTGAAACTACTCAAAATTAGTGAGTATTATGCTGAGAAAATCATTCCACCTTTACACCCTGCAAATTTTAAATGATATACTGTAGTCTTCAACATGTGAAGTCGTTCAAAAAGTGTTGTTAAACTATTGAACAACACCCATTGTTATATTAGGACAATTTTGAAACACATTTTTGACCCATTTCAAATGTTTACTACTGTATGTCCTCTCAGGATATGTTAATATTGTTTTACAATCCCCCCCAGACATTTTGTTTTCCATTTTTGTCACACAAACTCCATCAAACTGTATAGGGTTTTAAATCTTATGGTGTGTTCACGCCATAGACGCGGATGAAGCATCAAGCGTGAGTTATTTACATGTTAAGTCAATACAAAGACGCAAATAGACATCTTGCGGGGCTATTCGCGAATAAGGTGCCACAAATGACGCGATTCGACCGAATGAAGCAGCGCGAATTGATTGTTTTGCATGTTTGATGCGCTTAATGGTCGAATCGATGAAGTTGGAAAATCTGAACTTTAGCAGGCAATCGCGATTATGACGTAGTGCCTGTTGTTGGTGTCTCGAAGGGAAATCCTCCTGCCGACACCAGACAACAGCTCATCAAACTGGGCTTGGCTCAATCGGAAGCATCGCTGAAACTGTTGGTCATCCAGTTATAGTTTCTGGAGGAGTTGATGAACTCAGAGCTGGGTGCACCTCAGAAATCAGGATCTATTGGACATGTCGCTGAACGAATATATACGCTGTTTTCAGCCTTCCTAAAGCACATAAAGCACAGCTACTCTCTCAATCAAATCCATGTTAGCCATTTAGCAACGAAGCTAGAGTCACTGGGCAGACAGAAGCCCTGCTCATGACGCGAATCCATGTCTATTGTGAAGCGAATTTGACGTGTGAATGAAGCGAGTAAACTCAAAATGTTCACACGTCTATTTATAACGCACAAGCCGCGTCTGGTGTGAACACAGCATTACACATCTTAGAATCGAGTTCTAATTTTAGAGTTCTGGTCGCCATGCAACTAATACTCAACTGCTATTGGCTCATCTGTGTTTGAGGGGAGGGGCTTACCCTGCTCAACAATTAGACATTATATATAACTTCCAAGCATTCATAAGTTGATCTTTTCAGCAGATTTCATTTCATTCTCTCACCAGTTTTGTCAGAGTTGCAGAGCAGTGTTTCTTTCTCGGCTCTCTGTCCCGGACTCTCCCCATGCTTCATCCATGTGGTTATGGTGAATTGGTCGGTTAGATTTTGCGGGACGACCCAGTTGGGGATCTTGGCCGCTTGACGTCCATCAAATCGGTATGCAAAGTCACTGTCCCGCCCGCCGTCTCTCACCAGAGTCACCGTCCAGTTAAATATGCCGCCGGGAGCCGGAAGAAGAGCTGTGCTGCCCAATGAAGATCCTGGTGTTTTGGAAGCATAATCAGAGAGTTCAGAGATGAAATGATCAGTCGAAAGATCAAAGTTGCAGACTTTTAAATTAATAATGTCTCTTTCACGTGACTGGTACTACAAACTCTCATTCAAAGGAAAAACCTTATAGAGTATACAGTACACTGTAAAATAAATAATAATCTTGCTGCCTTAAATTTTTGAGTTGTATCAAACTAACATTTCTAGTCGTCTCAACTCGCATCAATCAAACTGACTAAAATATAAGTTAAACTTTGTATAACTGTCACGCTCTGTTGTGGGACAAGAAGGCACAGGAACACGGGATTAAACGAACACGAATTTATTAACAAACACTTACTACAAACACAGGCACAGGAAGAAACAGGAAACTCATGGAGGACATGGGGTGACGACAGCATGGACAATACAATGGGCATAGACATTACAATATGGGAACATGAATGATACAAACCGAGGGGTATAAATACAAGAGGGATAATGGGACAGATGATACACAGGGGTGAACACCGGTGAAACTAATGAACACTAAAAACAACCAGAAAACAGAACAAAAGAATCACATGATGACCACAAGAGCACATGGAAGACAACAACAGAACAGACACTTGACAATAACTTAAAAAAAATAAAGTTTAAAAATTTGTTGTCTTGACGTTTTGTCATTAAATTTTTTACAGTCTAGACTTCGATGTGAATTTATAAATTATGTCTATTTAAAAGAGTTATTTGTAGAAATTTATGTACCCCAGCAACATTATTGAAGACACTTGTTCATTTTAAATTTCATATAATGACATTAGGGCGATGCGGTGGCGCAGTGGGTAGCACGATCGCCTCACAGCAAGAAGGTTGCTGGTTTGAGTCTTGGCTGGGTCAGTTGGCATTTCTGTGTGGAGTTTACATGTTCTCCCCGTGTTTGTGTGGGTTTCCTCTGGGTGCTCTGGTTTCCCCCACAAGTCCAAAGACATGCGGTATAGGTGAATTGGTTAAGCTAAATTGTCCATATATGTGTGAATGAGTGTGTATGGATGTTTCCCAGTGATGGGTTGCGGCTGGAAGGGTATCTGCTGCGTAAAACATATGCTGGATAAGTTGGCGGTTCATTCCGCTGTGGTGACCCCAGATTAATAAAGGGACTAAGCCGAAAAGAAAATTAATAAATGAATGAATAATGACATTAATAAATTACATTTATTTAGTAATTAGTTACTCCACTTAAATGTGAGTAATATTGGTGACTTAAAAATGATATTTTGACTTTACTTTAAAAGAACTCGCAACTGTTAAGATGACTTAACTTAATTTTTAGTATGTATACAAATTGAAAATTTAATTCATCCTTTTAAGGCAATAGGTTTACTTC
>CAIGQW010056839.1:8007136-8020574 GCA_903798125.1 Danio choprae | reverse complement strand
TGTGTGTGTGTGTGTGTGTGTGTGTGTGTGTGTGTGTCTGAGGTGCAACTCATTTATTATGTAAGACAGCTACAGTGCTTCCCCGGTTGCAGCAACTTCCATCTTTATTATTGATCATTTCTGCAGGTTTTCCAGAAAGTGTGGAAACAGTGGTTTATTTACAATTTGGTTAGCAATGTCGCCTTACAGCAAGAAGGTCACTGATTCGAGTCCCGGCTGGGTCAGCTGGGATTTCTGTGTGGAGTTTGCATGTTCTCCCTCTGTTTGTGTGGGTTTCCTCCGGGTGCTCCCGTTTCCCCCACAGTGTTTGAACGAGAGTGTATGGGTGTTTCCGAGTGATGGGTTGCAGCTGGAAGGGCATCCGCCGCATCCATAAACATATGCTTGATAAGTTGGCGGTTCATTCCGCTGTGATGACCCCTGATTAATAAAGGGACTAAGACGAAAAGAAAATGAATGAATGAATATTACATTTTATTAACTCAGTCAAAGTCTGCATGGAAACATCAGTCACCTTGTCTGAAAAGAGGTTACGACCTTGTGGATTATTTCATCTGTCTTTGAATGTGTGTAGTTTTTCAAATCCTCAAGGCTCTCTAGGCACTTGTGGAGAAAAGGCATGCTCAAGTTGATCATGCAGAACGAGGTGAAGAAAGACAATTGACCCAAACACACCTTGCAGAATCATTCTTCTGATTGACATCGAGTATTACTTAAGTGCATTGTGACCGTTAAAATGTTCATGCGGCTTATACTGTCGCTGTCATCAATTCTTTATGGTGTACAATAAACTCTGTGAGTTCTGGTTAACCTTTTCACTGGGAGGTTCAGAACATCTCAGCTCTCTCAGTAGTTTGTTTGTTTAAACAACTTTAGAACTGCATTCCTTTTACGTTACCATGGCGACACACCAAGCTTCAGTTAAGAAGAGTAGCCGATTGGAAAGTTTGGCTTGAAATTCCGCCAGTCCCATTCTCAATATGAATTTAAGGTTGAAGGTCCCGGGAGGTGCTTTGAAATGTGCATTTTTATTTCAGGTTTGACACAATCTTAACAGAAACACAAAGAGAGGGCGGGACATAGTGTAGCTCCTCCCCCTTTTTAAAAAACTGCCAATAGCGTTTTATCATCGCTCTGCCGGTGAGAGTGGTTGAGCTCAAATCCATGAAATGAAAAGCAAATGAGTGGGCGGGGGCGGGGCATGTCAGATATTAGAGAGCTACTGATTTGATGAGAAACTGAAGTATGAGGTGATGTAAAAATAATGCTGATCCATTTAGGCAGAAGTGACAAACTACAAGCTTTACTTTTTTATATCTTCTAAACACGCGTTTTGTGACTGTTTTGGAGCGCACTAGCTTATAGATATCATAAAAACTAACAATACTGATGCTAACATCTAAAAAACTTTATTTTAATTTCATGGGACCTTCAAAAGACAAATCTATTAGCCATCCTAGGAAATTCCAACACATTTTTAAACATTCATTAATTTTTTTTTCCGGCTTAGTCTTTATTAATCAGGGGCCGCCACAGCGGAGTGAACCGCCAACTTATCCAGCATATGTTTTACGCAGCGGATGCCATTCCAGCCATAACCCAGCACTGGGAAACACTCATACACTCTTGCATTCACACACATACACTACGGCTAATTTAGCTTATTCAATTCACCTATAGCGCATGTGTTTAGACTGTGATGGAAACTGGAGCACCCGGAGGAAACCCAAACACGGGGAGAACATGCAAACTCCACACAGAAATGGCCCAGCTGGGGCTCGAACCAGCGACCTTCTTGCTGTGAGGCGATCGTGCTACCCACTGCACCACTGTGACACCCCCATTTTTAAACATAATAGATTTAATAACCTCAAAGTTGAGCTTTATTGTCAATCCACAACATGTGTAAACATACAGTGGAATGGAATGTCATGTTAAGACCCTTTTATTTCACTGAATCACTCAGTACGGCCTACAGTACATACGTAAAATACTTTGATTCAATAAAATGACTCTTGTACTCTCTCTTTTTGTGCTTCAAAAAGTTGAGGTGCAGCCAGTGCCATCACAAGGCAAAATAGACAGTTGATGCTTCATTCAATAATACATTAATGAACAATCATAAATATGAACACAACACTGGACGTAAGAGCTATTTTAAACCTATATATAACATACCGGAGCGGTAATCTAAGTACACTAACTACTGACTATAAATATACTATACATACTTAACTATACACATAGCCTATACGATACGTTTAGATAAAACAGAACAATATTGAGCAAGATATTGTGCAAAAGAGGTATTTAAAGTTGAAGAAAACAAGTAGTGCAATATGATTTGTGGTACATTCACAAATAAACATTGTTTTTCTTATCAAGTCCTTGTAAGATGGAGTTTAAGTAAAGTGTGTGGTCCAAATGGAGAGAAGAGTGTTTCTAAAGGTGGTTTGTCAAGCCCACTCACCTGTGTGAGTTTCTAACTCATTTTTTTTTTGTCTTTGCCATGATGACAGGAGATAATATTTTACTAGTTATTTTGCTATAATTTAGCTTATAGTGCAGATAATAGGTGTAACTACAGGTAGGTTAATTACATTATCTAGGCAAGTTAGGGAAGTCATTGGCAAGAGTGGTTTGTTCCGTAGCCAATTAGAGAAAACAATATTATAGGGGCAAATAATATTGACCTTAGTAAAATACTGAAATACTGTGGAAAGAATTATCCTTGCTCTGTTAAACACGACTTGGGAAATATATTTCTAAAAAACACACCAGGGCTAATGTTTTCAACTTTCTATATAAGAGATGTTAACTGACTTGTAAGAACACATCAATTATATTGTTTGATAATCAAGTTCAGCGAGTGAAACAGAGATGGAAACAGGGCGGATGAAAATGTATGATCATTTGTAATCAATTTACGGCCTCTGATGAATTGCTCTCTGCAAAGGTCAACCCACGTGTGCTCTTGATATGCTCTCTCCTTTCACAATTTTTCTTCTTATAAGGAATAAAGCATGCCCTCTAAAGGTCATGGCCATATCATTTACTTGCTTTATGTCCCAGAGAGACCAACTAAAGCTGCTCAAACCTGAGAGAAGCACAGGGGGGCGAGGTAAAGAATGGAGGACAGAAAGAAAGACGAGGGAAATGGAGAGTGTGAGATCGAATAGACTACAAATCGACTTAACAGACACTGAACACAAGTGGTAGTTTCATTGACTGATGAACACCACATTTCACCCCCACTTCCGATACACGTTCTACAGAGAAAAGCATATTTATAAAGATGAATAACCTCGTAAAAATAAACACAGTAAATCTGGACTGTAATAGAGTCTCATTCTGGGTCAGTCAGAGAGCTTGCAGGGGAAAAAACCCCAATCAGAAGTCTTTGTTTCTCTCTTTCTCACATCCAGAGCAGAGGAAATAGTGTTAATCTGTCTTAAAGCTGTTTTAATCCGCTGGCAGCTGTTGTGGGTTTTCCTGCATCCCGAGTGTTCAATCTTCAAGCCCAATGCATACGCTTGCTTTCTCTCGTTTTCGTTCTCTTCTTATGAGTACCATCATGTTCTGTATTCAATGCAGGTTTTAATGTATTGAATGATACAAGCAACACATTTTCCCCCCAGTTAATCACTATTTTTTATCTCGGTATCAATAAATCACAATATTTCTGGCTAACAAGCAAAATGTGACCCTGGATCACGAAAACAGTCTTATGTTGCATGGATATATTTGTGGGAATAGCCAGAAATAGATTGTATTGAGTTAAAATTTTTATTTTATGAAAGTGTAAGCTAGTAAAGTAAAGATCATGTTCCATGACAATAGTAAATGTACTACAATATATATAAGCACTGCATTATAATAATTGCATTTGTAATGCGCAATGCCAAAAATGGAATTTGGACAGTTTTAAAGGCGATTTTTCTCAATATTTGTATATATTTTGTGGTTCAAGATTACATATAGTGTGACCGCAATGATTAGATACACCAAAAATTACTCTTGTTGAATGTAAACCAACAGTGCAACCAGTGCTGTCAGACTAGGAATTGACAACGTGAGACGTTTTAACTTCATTGAATGACTCAATATGACCTACATACACTCAAAAGAATATTTTTGCCGCTTGTTCAAACTACTTATTTAAAACTAGCTGAGTTTTTTGGTAGAACTGTTTACACATTTAAGTGGATTGAACAAAAAACAATGAAGTAAACTTGATTTGTGGTGAGAAACATGAAGGAATTGGGTGACACAGTGGCTCAGTGGTTAGCACTGTCACCTCACTAGTTTGAGTCCCGGCTGGGCCAGTTGGCATTTCTGTGTGGAGTTTGCATGTTCTCCCCATGTTGGCGTGGGTTTCCTCCGGGTGCTCCGGTTTCCCCTACAGTCCAAACACATGCGCTATAGGTGAATTGAATAAGCTAAATTGGCCGTAGTGTATGAGTGTTAATGAGTGTGTTTGTGTGTTTCCCAGAACTGGGCTGCAGCTGGAAGGGAATCCGCTGTGTAAAACATATGATGGATAAGTTGGCGGGTCATTCCACTATGGCGACCCCTGATAAACAAAGGGACTAAGCCGAAGGAAAATGAATGAATGAATGAATGAATGAATGAACATGAAGGAATTGCATTGAACCCAGCATTTATTACAGTGTACTTAAAATACTTTGATTCATGAAAATGACTCTTGTGAACTGGTTCTTTTTGTGACACAAAAACATAGAGCGCACAGCCAGTGTCATCATATTCACAAGACAAAATGACTGTTTTAGACAATTCAATGTTATTGATTCATTCAATAAGCCCCATAAGCTTGTCATCATTTTCACATTACTGTTTTAGACAATGTTAATGAATCATTCAATAAGCTTGATTCAATGAAATAAGTCTGAATCATGAAAAATGACTCTTGCGTAGTTCTTTTTGTTCACTAAAAACAAAGAGCAATCAGTGCCATCCTATTCACTTATCATGTCTTTGAGTAAATAAAAACATTCAATAAAATGGCAACAATTTGATCTATACAATTGACTCTTGTGAAGTGTTTATTATTATGATTGTTGTTATTATTATTATTATTATTATTATTATTATTATTATTATTATTATTATTAAAAATATAGAGTGCAAGCAGTGTCATCCTATTCATTAGCAAATAACTATTTGAGATGATCTGATATCAGAGAATCAGTCAAGTAGACCCACAAACTAAAAACAGTATTTGGTTCATTGAAAATGATTCTTTTGAAGCAGTTCTTTCTGTAAATAAAGCACTATTAGATCTTTCCTGTTTGCTATAGCAAATAACTATTTGAGACTATTTGATATCAACGAATCATTCATGAAGATCTGCAAAAGTTGATACAATACTTTGATTCATGGACACCGACTCTTCTGAAGTGAATCAAAAACACTGGACTCTGACTCTTGTGAATCTAAAACACCAATGCAAGCAGTGCCATCCTATTTATGAGCAACTGACAATTTGAGACAGTTAATTTGATGTTACTGAATCATTCAAAAGAGCCACAAGCTACTAGTTTTGTCATATTCGCAATCAAATGTCTATTTGAATTGATTTGATGTCAATGAATCATTCAGTAACAGAAAATAAAACAGAAAAAGGATTTTTCGTCCAAAAAATGAATTCTGTCATCATTTTCTCAATCTTCACTTGTTCAAAACCTTTTTGAGATAATTTTTCCTGTTAAAAACAAACAGAAATATATATTTTACTAAATGCTAGCTGGTACCTGTTGACTTCCATAGCAATTTTGTTTCCTTCTATGGAAATCGATAGGTCCCAGCAAGTAGCATTCTTCTAAATATCTGTTGATCTTGTGTTCAACAGAAGAAAGAAACTCAAAGGTGTGAAACCACATAAGGGAGAGTACATGATGAAGTCATTTTCATTTTTGGTTAAACTAGCCCTTTACTAGACTCCTTGCAGAAAGAGGAATCGATAAATAATAAATATTTTAAAATAAAATGTCACCAAATTAATCATAACATTACAAAATTAGCATCAACACCTAGCCCTAAAAGCATTAGCAATAACGTTATTTGCTTAGTATGGTTAGTGACCAGAATTTTTGGCTTTTTTGTGCAACTTCATGAGATATGATATTAATAGCATATTTCTGTCTGAAAGTTTCCCCAGCATGAGGCCAGCTAGCATTTATACTAGTTAACGAAGCTTGTGGCTTCAATACAACCACAGCGCTCACGATAATCACCGTTTCCAACGCTCAGAGCTGCAGGCACTGAAGGAGAGCGACAGGTCTCCTGCAGCTTCATTGTGTCTGGAACACTGAGGCGCTGTGGGGGCCCGGAGCCACAATGGATCCTTTACAGTACTGTACACTTAGAGCTAAAATGGTTTCTTTCATCTCATCTCTTCTGGAGGTGAATTAGCTTAGATCATTGAGCCAATGTCAGAATTATGATTTAAGTAGAATTATATAATTATAATAATTGTATTGAATTATATAATAATAATAATAATAATAATAATAATAATAATAATAATAATAATAGAAAAATTATTATTATTGTGTTCATCTATGTCAGGGGTGCCCAAACTTTTTCGTATGAAGGGCCAAAAGCCAAATATCATTGAGAACCTGGGCCAAAGATAAATACACCAAACTATATTACTGTACATTAAAGTTGCCATGGTTTCTTGAACATGACAATGAGTTCACTGTACTCAAATGGCCTCCACAGACACCAGATCTCAATCTAATAGAGCACCTTTGGGATGTGCTGGAACGGGAGATTCGCATCATGGATGTGCAGCCGACAAATCTGCAGCAACTGCGTGATGCTATCATGTCAATATTGACCAAAATCTCTGAGGAATATTTCCTTGTTGAATCTATGCCACAAAGGATTAAGGTAGTTCTGAAGGCAAAAAGGGGTCCAACCCGGTACTAGTAAGGTGTACCTAATAAAGTGGCCAGTGAGTGTATTTGCTAACACAAGCAAACAATAAGCAATACATTTATTACAATATTTATTCATCTCTGTTCATGAAACTAAAGTTGTTAAATGTTAGTTCATGTTAACTCGCAGTGCATTAATGTTAGCAACCGCAATATTAGATTTTAATAATTAGAAAATGTTCAACTATGAATAATAATTGCTGTACAATTATTATTCAGTGTTAGTTCATGTTAGTAAATACATTACTGAAACCTTATTGTAAAGTGTGACCAAAAGAACTTGCTGCTCATTGCTTATTTTTGTGCATTAATTTACATAACCAATTGATTAATGATTGAACTGGTTGCGTTTTAACTTTTTGATTTACAAAAATAACCATATTATATGAATAATTTTTTATGAATTGAACTGTTATGGCAAGTGTTTTGAGTTATTATTTTGTCTTTAAAACAAAACATCATGAATATGTATTTTTTTTCTTTGGGAAGTTGTTGCATTTCACCCTCACTTTTCAGCCACTTTTGTTAAATCTCACAGAAAACTACTTCATTTTGCATCTCATGTTTACGTATACGACCTCACGGTGGCGCAGTGGGTAGCACGATCGCCTCACAGCAAGAAGGTCGCTGGTTCGAGCCTCGGCTGGGTCAGTTGGCATTTCTGTGTGGAGTTTGCATGTTCTCCTCGTGTTGGTGTGGGTTTCCTCCGGTTTCCCCCACAAGTCCAAAGACATGTGGTACAGGTGAATTGGGTAAGCTAAATTGTCCATAGTGTATGTGTGTGAATGAGTGTGTATGGATGTTTCCCAGTGATGGGTTGCAGCTGGAAGGGCATCCGCTGCCTAAAACATATGCTGGATAAGTTGCCGGTTCATTCCGCTGTGACGACCCCTGATTAATAAAGGGACTAAGCCGAAAAGAAAATGAATGAATGAATGAATGTTTACGTATCTTGACTTAACTACTGTATGTTTGGAAAATAGGGACTCACGGTGGCGCAGTGGGTAGCACGATCGCCTCACAGCAAGAAGGTCGCTGGTTCGAGCCTTGGCTGGGTCAGTTGGCGTTTCTGTGTGGAGTTTGCATGTTCTTCCCGTGTTGGTGTGGGTTTCCTCCGGGTGCTCCGGTTTCCCTCACAAGTCCAAAGACATGCGCTATAGGTGAATTGGGTAAGCTAAATTGTCCGTAGTGTATGTGTGTGAATGAGTGTGTATGGATGTTTCCCAGAGATGGGTTGCAGCTGGAAGGGCATCCGCTGCATAAAACATATGCTGGATAAGTTGGCGGTTCATTCCGCTGTGGCGACCCCAGATTAATAAAGGGACTAAGCCAAAATGAAAATGAATGAATGTTTGGAAAACAAGACAAAAGCAGAAGAAGATGATCATTTCTGCAGAGCACGCAACATTTAATATCATGACTTTATAAACTGAAGATGATCTGCTCGGATTTAAGACCTTTTAAAGAGCTTCATTTGTGGACAGCCGAATAAGACTTTTTTTTTTTTAAAGAGCTTTGCAAGACCAGCTGAAAGCCTGAATTGAACAGAGGATGAGTACAAGACCTGAGATTTCTGCCCTGATCATTTATTAGCATTGTGAAGCCAGTGGCGTCCAAATCCATGGTCACGTAATGTGAAGACGCCTGATTAAGTGACTCTAAACTCTCCGACTGGTCCATTAGGCTCAACTAATGGACTGAGCTGAGCTAAATTTTACAAAGATTACTGCAGATGAGAGGATTGGGGATAAGATATAGTTCAGCAGACTCTCTGGACACACACACACACACAAACACACACATACAAATTGTGCCATGTATTGAATGATGGCCAATTGAAAATCCAGTATTAAAAAGTTTTCAACAGGTTTCAGTAGTCTGTAAACACATGCCATCCAGTAAGCAGGTTTGGCCAAATTGTCCACTTCAGTGTTTTGTATTGTTGTTGTTCTGCTGCACTCCTTTATAAACCACTTTTCAGTGTCAAAATGTTAGAAATCATATCAAAAAAGGCTAAAGTGCAAATAACAGCGTGATGCTTCAGTTTAACAGTGATTGAAGTTGGTGTTGGAAGCCCAGTTTTGCACTAGAGATCTTAAATGGACAAAATAAGGGATGCAAATACTTATTTTTGGGGTCAGGTTTCTGATTTGACTTGAAGATACCATTTATGTAATTCATGACAATTTTACCAATCTTATAAGACAAGAATTAGTATGAAAAGTGCATATTGTCCAGTAAATATAAATAAATACAAACATTTAAAATAAATATAAATAAATTCTGGCTGCCTATTTTTTTTTTTAGTTGAATCAAATGAACTTTTCTAGTCAGCTCAACTTACTTTATCAAACTTGCAAAATAAAATGTTACGTTAAACCTGATTAACTTATTAAAATAAGCTAAAGTAGCATAAAAAAACATGACTTTTTCATATCAGTGTTTATTGTTTTATTGTTTTAGTTTTATTGTTTTTTTCTTATTTGTTTACAGTATGAAGGTATGCATGGGTATATTATACTTGTTGAAAGTGTAAAGGGGATTAGTTTTTATTTGTTAATTATTTTTAAAGATCTGTATTATTGAATGGCATATTGTCTATAAAAAAGAATGAATGTGGCTGTGCAGAATATTTTTAATACTCAATAAATCTAAACCAATAAAAGCAAACAAATAAAAACCTTTTTTCAAAAATAGTTAAAATAAATGATTTTAGGGGCCTCACGGTGGCGCAGTGGGTAGCACTATCGCCTCACAGCAAGAAGGACGCTGGTTTGAGCCTCGGCTGGGTCAGTTGGCATTTCTGTGTGAAGTTTGCATGTTCTCCCCGTGTTGGCGTGGGTTTCCTCCGGGTGTTCCAGTTTCCCCCACAAGTCCAAAGACATGCGCTATAGGTGAATTGGGTAAGCTAAATTGTCCGTAGTGTATGTGTGTGAATGTGTATGGATGTTTCCCAGTGATGGGTTGCAGCTGGAAGGGCATCCGCTGCGTAAAACATATGCTGGATAAGTTGGCGGTTCATTCCGCTGTGGAGATTCCAGATTAATAAAGGGACTAAGCCGAAAAGAAAATTAATGAATGAATGAATTAATATTGAATGACATGAAAAGGACATTAAAAGCATAAAATTAGAACCTCAAATTACACGAAAGCTATATTTTGCAACAGTTAATGTTCATACAATTTTGTTTAATCTTGTAATGTAATATGATATAATACAATATAATATAACATAACAATGTAATATAATATAATATTTATCATGTGAATGAAATTTAGCATAAAAATATTTAAAATAATTTATATTTTAATACTTTTCCTCCATCTTTTTTTACTCTTATAAATCCATCAGAGCCTGGATTGAGGAACATGATGAATGCTCTGCAATACTGCTGTAACACTTACATAGGCCTGATGTAAGAGCTCCTAAAACTATAAAACACAGACTGCACTTCATGAGGGGTGTATAGAGAGTTGTGCATGCATGAAAAAAATGAGTGAAGAACATATGGTGTGGGCCTCCCAAGAGTGTCCAAACACACACACACACACACACACACACACACACACACACACACACACATTTGAGAGGAGAAAAACATGTACTGTAGCTTCTTCTGTCTCATGATGGTAATGATAATAATGACACACACACACACACACACACACTCCACTAATGAATATATATGATACACGGGTAACAATCAATCAGAGGGCTGTCAGAACCACACAGGTTTAGACCCTCGCCAAATTAATCAAATGTGTGTAAAACGCTGCTTCAGCAAACCTAAACCCAAGAGCCTAACAAGGTCTGTTCAACCATCTTCACTCTAGTTTAAGGTATCCTATAAAGATCCAGTTTCCCACTATACAGGTGACATTTCGTTGTAAATAATAGGTAAAATATTAATAGGGGATTAATAGGGTAAGAACTTGTATTCATAGGTATTATTATTATTATAATATAGGCGGCAAGGTTAGCACTGTCGCCTCACAGCAAGGTCACTGGTTCGAGTCCCGGCTGGGCCAGTTGGTATTTCTGTGTGGAGTTTGCATGTTCTCCCCAAGTTGGCGTGGGTTTCCTCCGGGTGCTCCGGTTTCTCCCACAGTCCAAACACATGCGCTATAGGTGAATTGGGGAAGCTAAATTGGCTGTAGTGTATAAGTGTGTGTCAATGAGAGAATGTATGGGTGTTTCCCATTCTGCTGGGTTCATTCCGCTGTGGCGACCCCTCATAAATAAGGGACTAAGCCGTATTTTATTTATTAGGGCAACAGTATCTTCAGCAGAAAAGGACCATCCATATCGTAAGCTACTGGTCAGCCCATGATTCAGCAAAAATGTGCTTATAAACCAACATGTATGACAAGTATGCTATGGACCCGAACAGTGCAGTATTATGTTCAATGAGAAAAAGCTGTTGTTGTTTTTACCCAGCCATTTAAAAACAACTTATTCTAGAGTAGCAATCACAATACAGTGAAACCGTGATAGTTTTATCACAGGTTATCATATTGTCAGATTCTTATACCAGCCTGTGTCTAAAACCAAGTCTTATGATGGGTTTACATCAAATGCAAATTGAAGTATTTGCTAGAGTAAAGTACATATAAAGTCAATGCAAATGCATAAATCGATGAGAATTTCTTCCTGGTGGTGGGAATGATGGGGGATGTGTAACATTTGCAGCAAACATGCATAATTCACCTTAATCTTATAAAGTCTTTAAAAAAAATAAAAAGTCTTTTGCGCAAGTTAAAAAAATTCACCTCGAGAGGCGAAAAACATTCCACGGGTAATCTAGAGCAAGTGATGCAATGCTTCACAACTGGTGTGAACCCAGCATTAGACACTTGAAACTTGGTAAAATATTTAATTACAATTTAATAATAGTGCTCAATTTGAGGTCACAATCACAAAAACTTGTGTCGATTTGTCCAAGCAGGTGAGGGGGAGGGGCTAAAGTGACTGTCATAAAACTGATTGTGTTGACTAAACCGTCAATCTTATGCTGGGTTTACACCAACTGCAAATTTAAGTATTTGTGTGAGTAGATTACATAGTCGGTGCAATGCAAGTGTAAGTAGAAGCAAATTTTCCACAGGACAGTGGTAATGACGTGGAATGGGTAACATTTTGGCTGCAAATGTGCCGAATTCACCTAAATTGCGCCTTCTGTCAAGTTCAGGAAAATTTTACTTGAGAGGAAAATTCATGAGTCAAAGAATCAAACATCCAGTGAGTAATCTAGAGCAAATGATGAACGCAGCATTAGACAATTAATTAACACTTATAAAATATTAGTGCTAAATTTGGGATTTTTGTTTGTTTTTCAAATGCACAACTTTTCAAAGTCACTTCACTTGACATTTAAATAGTATTGAATCTGACATAAGAGCATGTATTAATGTACCAGGGTTTCATCAAGTCAAATTTAAGACTTTTAAAGACCCATATAAGACCATTATGAATAAAATGTTTAGACTTATACAGGGCTAAACACTTCGAATTTTTTGTAATAGCCCGGTTGGGCCAAAAGAATTGAAAAAAAAAAAATCAATTGTAGTTATTTCTTAACCACGTATCTTAACAAGTCTAGTTGTATACACAGTATAGTTTTTCAACATGTTTCTTTTTTTAATGACAAGTTTAGCATTGTCAAAAGTATATTCATTATGAAGAAAATTACAAAAATATATATTTGCTTTTTGTCCAAATTAATTGAGCACAACTCCTGTTCAACCTAATGCCTTTCTGTTATAAAACCTTTTGTTTCATGCCTGTTCATAAATGTTATGTCCACTCACCCTTACTTCTGCAAATAGTTTTTGTGTAAATGGAAGATCATGTAAAGGAATATATTGTTGTTATTATCATGAGGAATTGTGTAATTGTTTTTAGTTTTCTTTTCCTGATTAGGAAATTTAATTAAGAGACGAGAATTTGCTGTAAAGATGTCCAACGGGTGTTGTGAATTGTATCTCTTTGCAATGAAAAACTTAAATATTCATATATAAAAGAATATTTTAGATGGATTGTTGGTGATTGGATGGCTTTCTTTTAATATTAAGACCAGTTTAAAATTATTTAACACCTACAACACAATATTTATGTAAATTAAAGACCTTTTAAGGACTAAAATGTTGTTTTTGAAATGAAAGACATTTTAAGACTCTTTAAGACCCTCCGGACACCCTGTGTACTATATGTAAGATGACGTTTACAGTGCTCCTACATCAGTATTTAAAAAAACATTCTTTTAGTGAACACTAGATTATAGGGAAGGCAGTTTAAAGATACAAAAGTGGGAAAACAGTGACGGTAATTTATAGAAAAATTACCAAAATTAGCATATATATACTGTAAGTTGTGCATTTAAAATGAATTGCCTTTACTAATAACTAGGCCGGGCCTCACGGTGGCGCAGTGGGTAGCACGATCGCCTCACAGCAAGAAGGTCGCTGGTTCGAGCCTC
>CAIGQW010056839.1:7977135-8002136 GCA_903798125.1 Danio choprae | reverse complement strand
GGGAAAGTGGCTTTTCAGCAGCTTATGAAAGGCAATATAATCTTCTATGAGGAAGACCTGAGAGAGTGTGGCATTGATGTGGCAGAAGCTTCAGTTTACTCAGGATTGTGCACTCAGATCTTCAGAGAGGAGTTTGGCTTGTATCAGGGGAAAGTCTTCAGCTTTGTTCATCTGAGCATTCAGGAACATCTAGCAGCTCTATATGTGCACCTCTCCTGTATAAACAACAACAGAAATGAGTTTGAGCAAATCAACAAACCGAGTTTGTGGTCTAAAGTTAGGGACCATTTGTATTTAAATTCATCTCAACTTGTTTCATTGTCTGAGCTGCATCAGCGAGCTGTAAATGACGCTCTACACAGTAAAAATGGACATCTGGATCTTTTCCTGCGGTTTCTTCTGGGTCTGTCAGTGGAGTCTCATCAGATTCTCCTACAAGGACTAATGAAACTAAAAAGCAGATCAATCCAGAATAATAAAACAGTTAAGTACATCAAGAAGAAGATCAGGACCATCGACTCTCCAGAGAAATCCATCAATTTGTTTCACTGTCTGAATGAACTGGGTGATCATTCACTAGTGGAGGAAATACAACAGTATCTGAAATCTGGAATAATAAAGAGAGTCAAACTCTCTTCATCTCAGTGGTCAGCTGTAATGTTTGTGTTGTTGACATCAGAGAAGAAGCTGGAGGAGTTTAAAATTAATGAATTTGTTGGCGAAACTGAAAAAATGTTCTTTTTTAAGAAGCTGCTGCCTGTGATTAGACAATCCAGATCAGTTCAGTAAGTATTACTAGCTGTTTTTCTGCGTTTTAATGCAATTACAAATTTTAAAGTATCACACCAGAAACAAGTGATGGAAGTGCCAAATTATTCATTCATTCATTTTCTTTTCGGCTTAGTCCTTTTATTAATCTGAGGTCGCCGCAGCGGAGTGAACCGCCAACTTATCCAAGCATATGTTTTACGCAGCGGATGCCCTTCCAGCTGCATCCCATCACTGGGAAACATCCATACACACCCATTCACACTCATACACTACGGACAATTTAGCTTACCCAATTCACCTATAGTGCATGTCTTTGGACTTGTGGGGGAAACTGGACCACGCAAACACGGGGAGAACATGCAAACTCCACACAGAAACTGACCTAGCCGGAGCTCGAACCAGCAACCTTCTTCTTTTTGATGTTAACTCAAGTTGGTTTTTGACTATTGGTAATGTTAATAAAAGCCTTTATTGGGAAAAATAGAACTATGAATGAATTCAACAGAATAAATGAATTAAAGCCTATTGTACATGAGCGGGTCAAGCTAAAACAAAGAACAAAAGAAAACTGCTTTCATGAAGGCTAATTAACCATAGTGTTTCTGTCTCTGAAGCTCTGCTTAAATACTGACTCCATTTTAATAACTGGTCAACAGCTGGTAGATTAAGTCGAAATGTAGACACAATCAGAGTGTTTTGAACTGTGATTTGTACATGGTAAACAAACAACAGATTTGTACAAGGTAAATAAACAACAGATTTGTACATGGTTAGTAAACAATTCAAGCCAAGAAGGGTCACGAAGAGGCCGGCTGTAATTTCGCTACATTTCTCTTTGGTTATGTTTTTTTGCCGTTGACTTGGTGTTTTCCAAATTGATGTGACCTGAGAGAGTTAAGAGTGTGTCATTGTTCTCTACAGGTTGGGTAATTGTGGTCTCACAGATGAAGGTTGTGCTGCTTTGGCTTCAGCTCTGAGATCAAACCCTGAACACCTGAGAGATCTGAACCTGTCCTGCAATAAACTAGGAGATTCAGTGACTCTTCTCTTTGCTGTACTGGAGGATCCTCGATGTAAACTGGAGAAACTGAGGTAAGATCTTATTTGACTCTCACACAGTTCGAAAAAGATGTGCTTCTCCCAAACATTAGTAGTTACCATAGCACAGGAAACAGATGAGGATGGTTAATGGCGGACAGGAAATCTGCAAAATTAGAAAAATACATTATTCCAAGTTTTAAGAGTTTTTAAAGTGAGTATGTAGTTATTTTAAAGTCAAATCGGTGGTTTATGTATAAGGATAGTGTGTCTTTAAAAAATTGCTTCAGTGTATTTAGACATTGAGCTCCAGGCAGTCAGCGGCAGTTCCGAGAACACCTCCAAGCCAAGAACAGTTTTACATCGGCCAGACAATCTCAGGACCTGCCACTGGATCTTATCTCTTGCATCTCACTGTTGTTAAAATGTGATATATAATTAATATATAATATCTTGTGTGTATCTATTTGCATCTTATGTGCTTATTATTTGTTCTCAGGTGTATTTTTTTTGGCAGACCACAAGGATAAGTGTCATAATATGACCATAATGATATGACCATAATGTCCCACATAGCTAAATTTCTCTGGCCCACACAATCAGATTTTGCTTGGCCCACATGCCGCAGTGAATTACAGTACATGACTGGACCAAGTCTGGCTTCCAGACAAGGGCCAAGCATGGAGCATATCTGGGTCAAGTCTCAGCCAAGTTAATAACTCATAACTGGGCCTGAGCTAGGCCAGATAGGTTGGTGTGTCACGATTGCATCGAAATTGATAAACCCATGAAGCATTGCGCTTTAGGCACACGATGGGCGTGCTTTTTCTCAAAGCGACCTTTACTCAAAAATAATTTTAATGTATTTTAAATGTGGTCAAGACAGGCCAAACTTACGTGGCCCACATATCAATTTTTTTACATCTGGGCCAAATACTACATTTTACATCTGGGCCAAATCTTGTGTGCCGCCTTAAAGACAGTGCCACCTCTGCCAAACCCAGGCCATGTTTGGCCCACATGCTGTATGCCAGTTCGGAATGAATGCCTCCTGTACCAGCTTTATGCCAAATTTTGGCCAGAATTCTTTGCTACCTGGGGTAATATTACACTGCTTTATTGGAGCTTTTGTTTTAAAGAAGAAAAAATAAAGCAGAATGTCCTCTTACCTGTCCCGATATGTTTTTTTTCTTTTGCAAAATTAAATACCCTGCATATTTAACAACAAAGATTCCTGAAATAGGCTTTGGCTGCTTTCTCTTCTGAATGTAGCTCTTACGTGCCCTTGAACTGTGTTTCATAAGATACAGCTATGTGAATGTTTTATTTCATGTGTATAGACTTGAATGTGTTTTTAATAATTGTTTAATAATTTAATAATAATTGTAATTCTATACACACACACACACACACACACACACACACACACACACACACACACACACACATATATATATATGTGATTCAAATATGTTCATCTGTGCTTTTACTTTCTACTTTCTCTTTAATAATGGATTCTCTGTTAAACTGATGTGACCTAAGAGAGTGAAGAGTGTGTCATTGTTCTCTACAGGTTGAGTTGTTGTGGTCTCACAGATGAAGGTTGTGCTGCTTTGGCTTCAGCTCTGAGATCAAACCCTGAACACCTGAGAGATCTGAACCTGTCCTGCAATAAACTAGGAGATTCAGTGACTCTTCTCTCTGCTGTACTGGAGGATCCTCACTGTAAGCTGGAAATACTGTGGTAAGATCATATTTGACTCTCACACATGAAACACTATGTAGAGCTCTCATGTAGGGGTTTCATCATCAGTGCAGTCAATTTCCTTTCATTTTAATCCTTTCAGAGTGTTTCATCCATTTTCAATGTGTTAATTTTTTTTTCTTGGTTTTAAGTATTTTTACTTGGCTTTAACTACTGTTTTATACAGTTGACTGTATAGAATGTAATAATTATGTTCACGTTTTGTGTGTATTTATGCGTTTACTGTTAAAAAGTGGGGTTCACTATGATTATTTTAAGATTTTAGAAATAATTAATAAATAATAAGGGCAACACGGTGGCGCAGTGGGTAGTACAATCACCTCACAGCAAGAAGGTCGGTGGTTCGAGCCCCGGCTGGGTCAGTTGAAGCTGTGTGGAGTTTGAATGTTCTCCCCGTGTTGGCGTGGGTTTCCTCTGGGTGCTCTGGTTTCCCCTATAGTCCAAAGACATGCGCTATAGGTGAATTGGGTAAGCTAAATTGTCCGTAGTGAATGAGTGTGTATGGATGTTTCCCAGTGATGGGTTGCAGCTGGAAGGGCATCCGCTGCATAAAACATATGCTGCATAAAAGTTGGCGGTTCATTCTGCTGTGGCAACCCCAGATTAATAAAGGGACTAAGCCGAAAATTGAATGAATGAATGGATGATTATCAATATTGAAAAAAAAATCGGATTTGCATTTTTGTGAAACCTGTGCTACATTTTATATTAGTGAATAGAACGTTCAGGCATTGGAAAAACAATCTTTTAAAACATTATACATGTTTGTACTGTTAGTTTTGAGTATTTATTTGAGTATAAGTATAATTTCAGAGAATTATTAAACAGCAGAACTGTTTTCAGCATTGGTAATAATAAATGTTTATTTGAGAGTAAATCAGATTCACGTGAAAAAAATGTCATCTTTAGACATTCAGTATTTACTTAGAAAATTGTTATATTAAAATCTGAATAAATGAATAGTCAGTCAATATCTCAGGATTAAATTATTGTTTTAAATATATTCACATAAACAAAGTTGGTTTAAATTGAATTATTTGTTCACAATATTACTGGTTTTTATTATATTTTCATTGAATAAATGTAGCTTTGGTAAGAGAGTGAAGAGTGTGTCATTGTTCTCTACAGGTTGAGTTGTTGTGGTCTCACAGATGAAGGTTGTGCTGCTTTGGCTTCAGCTCTAAGATCAAACCCTGAACACCTGAGAGATCTGGATCTGTATAATAACAATATATCAAGATCTACAGTGAAGCTGTTCTCTGATCTGAAGCACAACCCACATAATAAACTGGAAACATTACACGTTTGTGAGTATGCTTTTAAGCTGTAAAGTTGGCTCAAGTTCAGTAACAGGCCTTGTGTGTGTGTGTAAATGCAGAATATATGATAATAAATCAGCTTCTCTTTAGTCTGTGCTTTATCTGTTGAGTTTGTAAACTCTTATTTACCTGCTTGAGTTTTTCTGAAATGGATCTGCTGATGTGACAGCGGTAATGTCTCACATATTACTTGTGTGTGCGTGTGCGTGTGTGTGTGTTTTATTGCAGAACTCAGGGTTTAGTTTGCTCAGGATCTGCTGATGGTGAACACGGAGAAACTTCACAGACACACACTGAAGACACACAGACTCACACTAACTTCACAACACTGGCTTGTTTTTATATCTATTATGACCAGGAAAATGAAAACGACTTGGTTATATTGTTTTAAATTGTCCAGATATTGATTATAATGTATAACAAATGATTGAACTAAAACACTCCTATTTTAATTAGTAAGTCATTGACACATTGTGTAAATATGAAATGTATTGTGCAGTACAGACATTGTTGATGCAGTACAGACATTGCAGCTTTGTTGATTATATTGGAAAAGTACGATTCATTTGTTTACTTTTTTAATGTCAGCATAAACTTGGTTTTACAAGTTTTACTCTGTGGAATAAAGTTAGATTTTAACTACAGACAAGATGTTACAGAAATGTGTCAGCATAGGTTGACAGAGAAAGTAAATCATTTTACTGAGCATTTAATACTCTATTTTTAAATTAATGATCTGTAATCATTTAACTGATTTAACATGCTCATCTAATAATGTTTCCACTTAACTTTGATGACAAACATTACTGATGCCCGGAACAAAACTCTTGATGAGTTGTTAAATATCTGACTAAAATATTGACAAAAGTATTTAGTAAAGATGAGCTGATTGAAAAGTCAGATTAAAGACTTTATTACTGAGGGGGTTCTTTAGTTCTTATAGTAAATGTTTGTAGTATCATGACATTTTAATTTGAGCAGTTTGATGTGTCCATGTCTGTACAGCTTTTTGTATGTTTGTATGATTTTTATACTTGTTTGTATAGAGATAATAAAGTTGTGTAATAAACCTTATACCTCTGAAAATAATCTTTTATAAATAACATAATTGTACATTCGGTGTCACAATAGTTTACTTTCTCTTTCTTTTCCGCATCAAACTATGCAATTCAAAATTTTCCCCATAATGTGACTCTAAAACAGTTTAAAAGTATTTAACTTGTAAACTACAAACTAAACCTTTTCTATAATTATATCACAACCCAGGAATATATGCTTCAAAAAGTTTTATTTTTACTCTTATCTTATGCTCTTATTTATTTATTTATTTATTACAATAGACTCTTATTTTGAAATTGTTCTCGGTGTGCAGCGTCACCCGGAAATACTCAGAGCAGTCGGTGAACATGCTTTACGCTGTTGCTTTTAATGCAGTACATTTCACCACAAATGATTAAATTACTGCTACTTGAATAGATGTAGTCCAGTTTATAATGTTTTAAAGGATTTGCTGGTTTCGTAAGTTGATTTAAACAGTTTTTTCCCCCATGTTTTTCATAAAAACCCCCAACAATAACTAGTTTGAACTGTTTAAGCGTCCAGTTCTTATTTGCGTCTTAAAATTAATGTCACTTTACACTGTATATATGATTGAAAGCTGTTTTTTTAATCATATTTCTGTATTTGGTGACCCTCATTAATCATTTAGTGTTTATTATGGGCTGTAACAGAAGTATAATGAGGTATTATCGCGTTCTTTATTTATAGTTGTCATATTTTTACCCTTCATTCAGGAGCTGCTGCATGAAGTGAAATGGGAAAGAAGAAGGTGAAGGACAGAAGTGCTGGAGCAGACAGCAGCTCTGAGACTGCAGGTACATGATTGACAGATGAGTATTGGGGTAAAGCTAGTTTTATATTATTTATTAATTTATTATTATTTTATATTCGTTCATTTTTGAGCTGTGACCATTTCTGGCACGCTACTTTAAATATTGGGTCTGAAATCGCATGTAATGATGACTACAAAACAACATTAGCATTATTTAATTGACTGTGAGCAATGTTGTACTTTGATAGTCATTGGCTGACTTTGCAAAGAAGACTTTTCTGAAATTATATTAAAGTCTGAATGTGAAAACATAAAACCAACTTTACCTCAATAAATGCTGACAGTGACTTTAACCATCAAACCTCAATAAATGCTGACAGAGACTTCAACCATCAAAGCTCTCCTGCTGCTTTATCAGGACTCTCCTGCACTCACATCCGTAAAGGAGCAGAGCACAGCTTACTGAAGAAAGCCTGTCTGAATGAGCACTGGAGCTCCTGTCAAGACTGTGAGCAGGACAAGACTGAAGAAAAGCAGATCTTAGAGGATCAGACTGACAGAGAGAGTCCAGCTGTGTGGATGTGTCTGAAATGCGGACACAGAGTAAGTGATCATCAGCTCACTAATGATCAGTGTTGGTGTAATTAGTCACAAAATAACTTGTTACTGTAATTAAATTTTTTTTATAAACTGAAAAAGTAAAGTGAGAGATTTCTTTGAAATGTTAGGTAATTACAGTTAGGGTGAATTCAGGTCAATTGGGGCACTTTTCCTTGGTCATCTCAATGGCAAAATTTGACCTGAATTCAATATACTGTTCAGTAAATTTCTCTATGAATCAGTTCAGAGAAGCAGAGTCATTTTATTTTTTGTTATACAAATATATTATACAACCAAAGAAAGTTGCATTTATCAAGACAATTGCTTATGCTAAGGAATAAATGAATTGAGGGAAAAGTTAGGTTATGACAATATATTGTACAAGTTCAAATAAGCAGAGTAATTGTGTGTGTGTGTGTGTGTGTGTGTGTGTGTGTGTGTGTGTGTGTGTGTGTGTGTGTATTTGTTTATATATTTAACTGTATATAGTTATTCAGAAATTTTACATAACTATTTTTTCAACTAAAGCTTAAGACATTTACAAAACATTTTTTGTAAGCTTAAACATTTACAAAAGTTTAAAACAATCATTGACACATGGTATATATAAAATATTGTAACATTTTGTATCATACAGTGGTTAACTTTGAAGTATTACCCTTTTTTAATACTTAAAGTACTTTGACTCAAATTTAAAGAATTAAAACGTTTAATTTCTATTGCCTATGTATAGACATTTGTAATATTATTGAGTCAAGTAATTAAATGACTTTTCAGACAAAGTAACTAGAAATTTAATATAAACGATCTAATTATTAATGATGTAAACATTATGATATAAGTAACGCTGATAATGAAACTATGGACCTTTTTCACAAGCCTGTTATGATGCGTTTAACGGTCATCAGCATCTTAAACCCTTGAAGGTTTTTAATATTTAGATTTTTTTTTTTAAACGTATGAACATTTATATGTATTTATGAATGTATAATATCATCTTTGCTTCAAATTACAAAAACCGAATTACCGTTTGTGCGAGTTGTTTCTAGTGCAGCGTCTATGGGACAGGACAGTTAATTTGACGTTATTCTCTCTTCTGGCTGCCGTCATCAGTCTCACATATTTTTTTCCTTTTTCTGAAAGTCTTTATGACATCATCGTGGAGTTTTTCTTTTAATATTTCAGCAAATAAGATTGTAAAAAAAAATTCACCCATTCACTGCGCTGTAAGTTTTCCCAACTATGATGACTTTCGCTACTGAGAAACCCGGTAATGTGAAAAGGGTCTATTGAGCAGCCGGACATAAACACTGTTGAATTTTCAATTATGTTTATTTTACATCTACCCTGCTGTGAAGCACTTTGGTCAGCCTCGTTGCTTTGTTAAATGTAGTTTATAAATAAAGTGATCAGAAATGTTATTTTAATGCTATTTTAATGATGCGATTCATAATCAAATACTTTTTTGAAGTAACACTGCTAATGACACTCTGCTATTGAGCAGCTGCACATAAACCAGGGTGTCTGCAAGGTCTTAAAAAAGTTGATAAATCAATTTTGAGAAATTTAAGGCCATTAAAAAGTTTTAAATACTATTTTACAAGGTATAAAATTTTTTCTAATTTTTCTAAAGTTTGCCTTAATTTAATCTGCGAATATTGGGATGCTGTGTAGTTTATGAAATCGATACAGTCCTGCTAGATTTGACACAGCACTGCTTTATTTACTGCACTAACCCAAGGCAACACTGTTATTCCTGCTGTTCTATAGGCGCTACCTGCTGGATCAGCATTTCCTTTCAGTATATGAATAATGTTTTAGTTTTGGATTTGTTTCTTACAATCAGTATTTGGTAAATATAATTTAAAATGTTACCAATGTTACCGGTTGAAATGTAAAATGGCTAAAGTGGTTTTAAATTGTATGGAAAGACTCTTAAAAAAAAGTCTTAAAAGGTATTGAATTTCACTCCCTGATTCCTGTATATATCATGTAAACACTGTTGTGCTTCTCATCAGGGCTGCGGGAGATCAGGGAATCAGCACGCCATCAAGCACTATGAGACCCCTCGCTCTGAGCCACACTGTTTAGTGCTCAGCCTGGACGTCTGGAGCGTCTGGTCAGATACACACACACACACACGCACACTGACGCAGCCCCTTACTGAGGTGTGCAGGGGTGTGTGTGTGTTCAGACTCTGATCATCTGCTCTGATGTGCTGCAGGTGTTACATCTGTGATGACGACGTGCAGTATTCCAGCACGGGGCGGCTAGCACAGCTGATCACTAATATCAGAAAACAAGTGCTGACGGCTCCTGACAAGAGGAATGCCAGCAAAAGTAGGTGTTGAAGAGTGTTTAATACATGCTTGAGCTATAAGCATGTACAGTGCCTTTAGAAAATCATCATACCCTGTGAAAATCTATACCTTTGCTCACATTACACCCTGTTTTCAAAAGTCCTTCAGGATAAAGTTGTAGAAAGGCACAGGTTAGGAGAAGGGTGCAAAAACATTTCAAAGGCTGTAAAAGTTATTTGGAATGGGATTTGATTTCAGGCTGTATGATAAATAAAGTAATTATTTCAAAAGGGTAATGATGATTTTCTGTAGGCACTGTATATTATGTCAGCTTTAGTTGATCAGTGTGGTTATTTTTTTGGACCTACGTCTTTTAAAATGCCTTTTAAATTGACATTTTAGATATATATTTAGTGCAGTAAGTGTATACTTGCTTTTTAGTCACTTAATATTCTAAAATTGTGTTTAAGGCACTAATTCCAGGGAAAGGCACAACAGGTGAGAACAGGTAAACAGTTAAATGACATACGTCACCATATTTATAGCTGATCAAAAATGGGAAATTAATGCTGAAGTAAAGATTAAGTTTTCAAGTAAGCAAATAAGGCATTAATTAAAGAAATATGCATTAGTTTACTAAAATGTTCCTGAACATGACAGATTAAAAAATCCTATTTTATCCTGTCATATTAAAGATTTTTGCAGAGAGGATTGTTTTTATCTGGCATATACAGCGGGAAAAATAAGTATTAAACACGTCACCATTTTTCTCAGAAAACATATTTCTAAAGGTGCCGTTGACTTTTTCACCCGATGTTGGTAACAACCAAAGAAATCCATATATGCAAAGAAAACAAATCTGATTAGTTTACAAATGAAGTTATGTGTAATAAAATGAATAGACACATGAAGAAAGGGAGGTGTAGAAAGGCAGTGAAAGCCCAGATAGCAGCTGAAGTCTCTCAGTAGTTCTTCAGCAACCCTCTGCCCTTCGTGAGTATGAATATTAGCTGCTTCAGTCCAACATCTACATTAGCAGAATGATGAAGATGAAAGCAAAGTGGACATTTCAGCAAGACAATGATCCAAAACACAGCCAAGGAAACTCTCAAATGCTTTCAGGGAAAGAAAATAAAGCTGTAGAATGACCCAGCCAATCACCTGACTTAAATCCAGTAGAAAATACAAATTAAAGATCAGATTTGATGGACGAGACCCACAGAACCATCAAGATTTTTACACTCTGTTGAAGTCTGTGAAAAACTCACACCTGAGCAATGCATGTGACTTCATTCTTCATATGAGAGGCGTCTTTAAGCTGCCAGCTCCAAAAAGCCTTTTATATAAAGTATTAAATATGGTTCAGTACTTTCTCCTTGTGTCATTTCATTGTTATTACACAGAACTCATTTTTGAGGATTTGTTTGTTTTATTTTATTTTTATGTTTGCATTGTTTGGGTTTTTAACCAAAATCTGGTTCAAGTCCATGTCAACAGCTCCTTTAGAAATATTATTCCCAGGAAAAAACATGACGTGTTCAATACTGGTTTTCCCCGCTATGTCAGAGAAAACTGTCAACAGCCATATTATTGTAGTTAAATATTATTTAAATTATGTTAACATTAACTAAAAACCTGGACTATATAGATATGAATAAAACTGTAAAGTTTGCTCTAAGTGCTGTTAGAGATTTTTGGCTCAGTTTGAGTAAAGATATTTTGTATAAATAAAACCTAGAGATACAAAATAGATGAAGTAGCATAGTAAAAAAATGTTAATTTAGGATGTTTTCCTTCTAGTAGTCTGAAGTAGACATGCTTTTGGAAGTAAAGTGAATGAATTATAACAATGGTTTTGCCTCCAACATGATTTTTTTCATGCTAACTCTACAGAAAGTAGGAAAGAAGAGATCTCTGTGCTGAATCCTGCAGAGCAAACACAGGATGAAGAGAAAGGGAAGAAGGAGAAGAGCAGCTCGAAACATGAGGGCAGCCCTAAAAGCCAGAAATCAGCCGCCACTGGAAGCTCTGCTGTGGTGTCTGTCAGGGGTCTCAGTAATCTGGGAAACACGTGTTTCTTCAATGCAGTCGTGCAGGTACAGTGTCTGAGTGGGAAATGCTACACATGAGAATCACAAACTCTTCGTGTGAGTAAAAAAAGGTTGTTTGTTTTTTTTTGTCTCCCTCTCAGAGTTTATCACAGACACAGTATTTGCGGGAGGTGCTGAAGCAGATTACAGATGAGAAGAGCAGCTTCACCATCACTCCTGCACTGTCATCTGAGCTGGTACTAAAGCTGACCCTCATTATGTTCCTCTCTGGCACATTTTATACATAAAGTTTCATCTAACTGGACGTTTTCACATCATGTTTTCAGGATCCTCTTCAGATCCAGCTGGAAAGGCCTGGATCGCTCACTCTGGCTATGTGTCAGCTAATGAATGAAATCCAGGAGACCAAGAAAGGTGTTGTGACTCCTAAAGAGCTCTTCACACAAGTGTGTAAAAAGTAAGTAGTTGCATAAAAATGTTCTCAGCACAGACGCTTCATATAATCAGTGTATGGACGATTGATTAATTGTCGATAATAGTTTAAATCTATATGGTCTGAACAATAAATCGTTTGAGCATCGATATCACAATGTGTGTATCCGCAATAGTCACATCGCAGGGTTAGTTTTTTTAATTAAAGATTAAAAGATAAATATTATTTAAAAACATTATTTATACAATAATGACTATGTTATTTTGTTTGATTGTTCAATTTCTGTACTTGAATACTGTTAGACCCTCCAGAAAACCTTATAGCGCTGTTTTCTATAGTTTATTTTTGCTCTGTCATATTTTTATATGCTTGTAGTTGATTTTATTTAATGCAGATGCAGTGCGTTGAAAAAGACTTGATCTGCCCAGTCAATTCTACTGATATATTTAGCTCATGAGCATGTAATATATAAATATTACCCATGCAAGATATGTAAAGATCAGTTAAGTCTTTTGTTAACTTGTTAATTTAAATGACAGTATATTATGAGGATGTGTGAAAGTAAACATTGTTAAATAAGAGGAAAGTTCTGTTCTGTTTTACCACAATAGATTTGAAGCAACACATTGTTTTTTTTTTTTCTTTAACATTGATAACTATAATCATATTATAATGAGTGTGATTCAGTGGTTAGCAATCTTTGCTCACAGTAAGAAGGTTGTTGGTTCAAGTCTTGGCTGGATCAGTTGCCATTTTTTTGTGTGGAGTTTGCATGTTCTCCCTGTGTTGGTGTGGGTTTCCTCCGGGTGCTCCGGTTTCCCCCACAGTCCAAACACTATAGGTGAGTTGAAGAAACTAAATCGGCCATAGTGTTTGAGCGTGTGTGTGAATGCAAGAGTGTATGGGTTTTTCCGAGTACTGGGTTGCAGCTGGAAGGGCATCCACTGTGTAAAACATATGCCAGAAATGTTGGCTGTTCATTCCGCCTGTCGCAACCCCTGATAAATTAAGGACTAAGCCAAAGGAAAATGAATGAATGAATTAATATTACAATTATTTTTGAAAGGTCATGTGAAAAGGAAGATTGGAAAAATGCATTAACGCTACAAATAGATAAGATTAATCTTTAATCAAAATATGATTGTCTTTACTGTATTTTTGACATTCTTCTGATTGGTTGTTCCCAGAGCTCCACGTTTTAAAGGCTTTCAGCAGCAGGACAGTCAAGAGCTTCTGCGGTACCTTCTGGATGGCATGAGGGCTGAAGAAGCAAAAGTATGAACCAATGAACTCGTGTCTTATTGTTTTCTTGTCTTTCACATCAGAATAGTCCTTAAGTTATTTATTTGTTTCCTTTATTTTTCAGAGAGTAAATTCAGGAATTCTGGAGGCTTTAAAAACCTCTGGCAAAAACTTTGAGGCTGAGCAGATGAAGAAGATCATTAAAGGTATAATTAAAATCATTGTTGAATTAACAGAAAGACAAGTTATATGCTTTAAAGGTGACCTATTGTGCAAAAAACACTAACTTTAAACACAGTTGTGTGAAAACAGTCTGTGAATACAACCAGCACCTAATGGTGAAAATTTTATAATTAAATTTTTTATAATCACACTTGATAAAGAAACACTTTGATTGACATTCTCCCTTTATACGCCTCATCAGAGGGGGAAAGCCCCGCCCATTAGTGACAAACTCTCCCTCATTAGCATAGGACCTTAGTCTTGTTTTTTAATCTGCCACTATGCTGACACAGGCATTTGTAGCTCCACCCTCTTTTGAAAATACCACAATCTAATTTGAATTTAAAGCGACAGTCACCAAAATGACAACATTTGTATCAAAGCCTAAAAGGGTCAGTTTCAAAGAGTTATAAAACATTTTTTGTGTGATATTTTGGGTTGAAACTTCACATACACACTCTAGGGACATCAGAGACTTCTTTTACATCTAGTAAAAAGGGTCATAATAGGTCCCCCATAGTAAGTCATGATCAAACCCAAGGAATGAATTATATAAAATCAATAACACTGACTTTTTTACGCATCGTTTTCACCAGAGTATGAGAAAAACGGAGTGCCCAAGAACTTTGTAGACCGAGTGTTTGGTGGAGCGATGAGCAGCACGGTGATGTGTAAAGAGTGCAATACTGTGTCTCTGGTCACTGAGATGTTTCTGGATCTTTCTCTTCCTGTAGCCGATGAGGTGAGCTTCAAACTTCTTATTATTCAAATATTTGTTTATAGATTTTTCAATTCAGTTTTCAATTATCACAACCACATGACCAGTTATAACTTTTCCACAACGCACATGTTGAACAACATATTAACATAGTACTTAGCTGCAAACATACAAATAGAAGGGGTTTAAACACAGTTGTAGGGCAACAGTCTGTAAATATAGCCAGCTTCTAATTGTAAAAAACTTTTTATTTTATATAATTACACTTGATAAAACAGTCTGCAGAAACACTTTGATTGACATTCTCCCTTCGTACGTGTCATGAGAAGGAGAAAGCCTTCCACGGTCCAAACCGCTCCACGGACGACGCAGTTTCGTCCACCCTCCACCTGGCTCTTACCCACTTAGAAAATAAAAACTCTTATGTTAGAATGCTGTTCATCGACTTCAGCTCAGCATTCAACACAATAATCCCACAACAGCTCATTAATAAACTCAACCTGCTAGGCCTTAACGCCTCCCTCTGCAATTGGATCCTGGTCTTTTTTAACTGGAAGACTCCCGTGTCGGCCACAACACCTCCAGCACTACCACACTGAGCACAGGTGCACCACAAGGCTGTGTGCTCAGCCCACTGCTCTTCATGCTGCTGACCCAAGACTGCACTGCTAAGTTCAGCTCCAACCACATCATCAAGTTCGCCAATGACACAACAGTGGTAGGTCTCATTAGCAACAACGATGAAACGCACTACAGAGGGGAAGTGGCACAGCTGGCTGAATGGTGTGCCACTAACAACCTCTCCCTCCATGTAGAGAAGACAAAGGAGGTTGTGTTGGACTTCAGGAGAAACTCCGTTCACCACTGTCGAGAGAGTCAGCAGCACTAAATTCCTGGGGGTGCACATCACAGAGGATCTCACCTGGACTACCAACACCATGTACTTTCTCCGCCAGCTGAAAAGGGCAAGTCTCCCTCCACCCATCCTTACCACATTCTACAGGGGAACAATTGAGAGCGTGCTGACCAGTTGCATCACTGTGTGGTACAGAAGCTGTAATGCTGGCCACTGCAAGACCCTCCAGCGCACAGTGAACACAGCCGAAAAGATCATTGGTGCCCCTCTATCCTCCATTCAGGACATTTTCCTCTCACAGTGCTCCAGCAAAGCTAGCAGTATTTTGAAAGACTCTACTCAACCCTTCCACAGTCTCTTTCAGCTGCTGCCATTAGGAAGAAGGTTTCGAAGTATTAAAGCCTGCTCGGCTAGACTACTCAACAGCTTCTTTCCACAGGCTGTTTGGGCCCTCAACTCTAGTCAACTTACCCCCCCTCTGAAACCTCCTCATGCATTCCTGAGTATGTCCCATACAGGTGAGTGGGCTTAACAAACCACCTGTGGAAGGACACCCTCTTGTCTCTCTGACTCTTGCACCAGGTTGCACATTTGCACTATAGACACTTTCTTAATCACTCAATGTCTCTTGGAAACACTGTGCATTTCAAATTGTGCTTCATTCAGGTGAGGGGGCTTGACAAACCACCTGTAGAAAGTATTAGTATAGTTTAAGTATTTTATTTTATAATATGTTAGTTATGCATAGGTTTTTTAAAAATAGCTCTTATGTCCAGTGTATTTATGATTTATCCATGTAGCACCGTTGTCCTGCGAGACACGACATTTCGTTCTTCTGTATGTCCACACGTGTAGCGGAATGAAAATAAAGCTCGACTTGACTTGATAAAGAAAGAGGAGGGGAAGGAGAAAAGAAATAAAAATGAAGTTATTATTAATAGATAATTGTGGGGTAAACTTTCAGTTAGGATATAGTATTCAATGTAGGATAGACAAAGCTGCCAGACCTCATAAAACTTGAGCTTCATATTTCTGCTTTAACCCTCAGATGCTTTGAGGAAATGCTCATAGTTGCTGGTGTAATGCATGTGTATGTTCTGGAGAAGTGAACTGATCTGAGTGCCTCTTTTAGGCCTACAGAAAGAAGAATCAGAAGAAAGCAGTCCAGCATCGCCACAGTGTCAGTGATGATGGAGACCAAGACACAACTTACCTGGCCAATGGGGATAAAGACATGTCTACAGGAACAGGGAGCAAATACCAGCAGAAGAAAGCCAAGAAGCAGGCCAAGAAACAAGCCAAGGTAAAACACACACACTCTGGTTTGGATAGAGAAATAGCAATTGGTTGAGAAATGTGTGAATGGTAGAGCCATTGCAGTTGTTTATGTGTTAAAATTAGTGCTGGGCAAAGATTAATCGCATACAAAATAAAAGTTTGTTTTAAAGTAAGATGTGTGGGGTATGAATAATTTCAGGCTTGACATATATATGGTATGTATGTATGTATGTATGTATGTATGTATGCATCTATGTATATGCATTTATATGTAAATGAATGGCAGATTTAATGATTTAATACTGTTCTTTAATACTATCTTATACTATATATTAATTTAATACTATATCTTATAATGCTAATAAGTACATTATGGGATTTAAAAAAAATGTATTTGTTTCCATTAAAATTTGTGTATATATCGCCAATATATCAACAAGGCCTCTGTGGTGATATTGGCTATTGTTTAAGGTGTAGTAGGTGATTGTATTCAGAAACAGTATTTGTTATACTGGCTGAAAGTCTCTTCACATCCTGATAGTAATCACTCAATCAAAAACTGAAGCCCGAATATATTGATAGGCTGTCCGACCTGCCCTTCAAAATATATATTTGCATATGCGTAGCTTTGGATATTGATTTGCTGGGTGGGATATAGGTTTTTAGTGCTATCAGGCTGGTGCAAGCATTTTCCAAGATCTCCTATTGCACCTTTAATTTGACCAATTTCCAATTACATTTTCTTTTTTTACATTCATAACAAATATTCAGTTTTATTTCTGTGTTCTGGGGCTGCACAATACATCATTTTAGCAACGCGATCATTTCGCACTATTCATATCGCAGAATATTCAGTGTCGAGTCTGGATTATAATTAATCATTAATCATTCGCATGTGTTTTTGAGTTATGTGGCTGTATGAGGATTTGAAAAACATTCAGGAATAAGAAATTGTTACTTTAATACCAATTAATTGTATTCATATTATTTATAAAATGATGACTATGCAGTATTATTTTACATTTGATTATTCAATGACTGTATACCTGAATACTGTTAGACTCCTCAGAAAACATTTATTTTTTCTGAAACGTTTATTTCATTTGTATCTTGTTCTTTATTGTTTTTATCTCTGCATGTTTCTTATATTTTATGTATTTTATGCATATGCACTCTCCTACAGAATCATCCCAATCAATTTAAAATGATAAATTCTTTACAAATAAAGGTATTCAAGTCATGTGGTGAAATTGTATTCATATCGCTCTATATATATATATATAGAGAGAGAGAGAGAGAGAGAGAGAGAGATTTAGGATTGCATTTTTAGATTCTTGATCATTCTAATGTGTTTATATTTTATTATTTTTCTGTGTTAAATCCTTGTATTTTAGTGCATGTTTGGGTTTTCTTTGTTGTTGTAGCGCTTTGGGGTTTTAAAAAAGTGCATTTAAATTAAAATGTATTATTATTATAATTATTTTTATATTTTGTGTGTGTGTGTGTGTTTACAGAATCAGAGACGGCAGCAGAAACAGGGTGGTAAAGTCACCCTTGATGCTATAACCAATCAGAGCTCCACAGATCCAGCAGACAGCTCCATGCAGACTCAGACTCAGGTTTCAGTAAATGGCAGCGCTGATGCACAACCAGCAGAAACCAACCAAGAGGATTTAAGCCTCGAGAAACAAAATGAGGATCAAGACGATGAGGAACCAGAGCAAGAACAAGCTGCATCAGTCAACAATCGCTTCACTGCATTATCTGAGGACCAGACGGCTGAAGATGTAGCAGAAAAAGTGAATGAAATTGAGGATGAAACTGAGCAGGTTTGTGCTGAAGAGGAAGAGCTAGTAGAAGAACTGAACACGATGTCTTTGAAAACCCCATCAGAAGGTGATGTAGAGAATGGAGAAGATGCCTCAGAGGATGTTAAAGAGTATACCGTGGTAAATCGGGACCCTGAGCTGGCCTTTCGAGCACTGGCCTCCAGGACAGCACCAGTGAAGCAGGAGTGTTCAGTGGAGTCCTGCCTGTATCAGTTCACTGAGGTGGAGCATCTGACTGAGAACAACAGACTCATGTGTGTCACATGCACTCAACAACAGCCGGGATATAAAGATGGTAATGTTATACCTAATTTATTTATTAATTTTTTATTTAACAAAATTTGCATTATAAACTGTCTTTTTGTCAGATGTCTAATTCTTAGAAGTAATACATTTACATGATCTCTTATTTACGCCAATTATTATTCAAATTAATATTTAATCCAATTATTCTTGTTTTATTTGACATATTTTGTTTCTAAATGTATATTAAAATGTCACAGTAATAATATTTTATATTGCAATTTAGCTATGTTTTTCAGTTTCAGATACCTTGACTATTATTTTGGTAAATAATTGGTAAAATGCTGAGAACGTCTGACCTCAAAAATATAGAAATGTTTGTGAATTGGGGACCTTATCAACCCCTATTATGGTTGTTATTGATAACTAAAACGGTATAAAATTTCCATTGCTTGAAGAAAGTTAGTACGTAAAACATAAACCTTATTTAATGTTGTTATATAATTTTTAGTTTTCATTTAGTTTAGCCTGAAATCAATCTAAAAAGAAAAAAATGAATGAAAATGTGTAGTTTATGAATGAAAACGTAGTGAACACAGCACAGAACTAAAATATAAGTAAAAAATGAACACCGTATACACAATTCAATAAATTACCCGAAATTATGATGATATTAATATATTAATTATGGTAATATAACACTTGCATGAATGGGAATACAAATAAAGTAAACCTAATGCACTTTGTGGTATACTTAAAAAATAATTGCTGCCTATTTTTGTGATTGAAATAAATCAGTATTATTTTTTAAACCATTAGTTGTTTTTTTTACGTATTTATTCATTTTCATGATACATTTGATTTAATTCAATTGTCATTTCTTATCATGAACTCCCAAACCCCATTTAAAAAATCTTGGGAAATCAATAGAACATACTGTTAATTTTAGTGAACTATTAGTAAATAGGCCTCACGGTGGCGCAGTGGATAGCACGATCGCCTCACAGCAAGAAGGTCGCTGGTTCGAGCCTCGGCTGGGTCAGTTGGCATTTCTGTGTGGAGTTTGCATGTTCTCCCCGTGTTGGCGTGGGTTTCCTCCAGGTACTCCGGTTTCCCCCACAAGTCCAAAGACATGCGGTGCGGGTGAATTGGGTAAGCTAAATTGTCCGTAGTGTATGAGTGTGAATGAGTGTATGGATGTTTCCTAGTGGGTTGCAGCTGGAAGGGCATCCGCTGTTTAAAACATATGCTGGATAAGTTGGCGGTTCATTCCGCTGTGGCGACCTCAGATTAATATAGGGACTAAGCCGAAAACAAAATGAATGAATATTAGTAAATATTATGATAAATGTGGTAAATATCTATTTTATAATAATACATTTGCTTTGTGTATAAAAATATCCCAGCCACTTTTGGATGTGATGAAAATGTAATTGATCACGATACATTTCAAGAACAAAATGCACACATTTTATATGTATTTGGCACCATCTAGTTTTTTATTGCCTGTGATTAGTTATGAAGACAACTTCATTTTACATTCATTGTAAGCCTCATCTGTAATTTTCCTCCTGATTCAGGTTGTAAGAAGGCTGTTTACAGAGACGCACTGAAGCAGATGCTGATCTCTGATCCTCCAGCGGTGCTCACCCTCCACCTGAAGAGATTCCAGCAGGTAAAACACCTGACTCCTGCTCTCCCTGATCTCATCACTGATCAATCTGCTATTTAGACCCTTCATCCTGTCATTTATTTTTCTCCAGGTTGCATACAGTGTTTGTAAGGTCAACAGACACGTGCAGTTCCCTCAGATCCTGGATCTCGCTCCATTCTGCTCTTTAAACTGCACGGTGAGCAAATCATCATTCAATTCATGGCATCCATCATCCTGCTATTGCTTTAAGTAAATTAATTTGAAGGCCTCATATTACCGTTCTTAAGAACTAGAGCATTATTTTGTGTACTTGATGTATTGCAATGTGTTTATGTGGTTTGAGATTGAATTTTTTTCCCCACATACTGTACATTATTATTTTTATTTTTAATTATTCTGATTGGTACAGTGCAGTTCTGATTGGTCATTTATTCAGTGTGTTCGTTGTGATTGGCTGAATACCTCCAGCGTGTGATGGAAATCTTATGCTTTTACTACCTTACCTATTAAAGGCTGAATTTAATCCAGAAAATGCAATGACAAATCTGATCAATCAATACGTTTGTAAGGTGTATTTATAATAGACCTTAATATTACCTTAATAAAAACCTTAGTTAATAAGTAATGTGAGTATAAAAGATAAAACTGCACAGCTGCATTGTGATAATAGTATGTGTAATATCCATAGCGCAGGGAGGTATGATAAATTATCACAATTCTTTTTTTAAAGCCATGTATTTGCATACATTTGTGTGTTGCATGCAGAGTTTATAAAATGTAACCAATCAGATGCATTACTACATTACTATCTAATTACCGCCTCACCAGTGCTGTGGTGCTGTTCCGCTGTTGGCTAGAGAGGCCTAAAGGTGAACCCAGAGCCTCAAAGCAGAGCTGAAAATAAATACTATTGGGCAGAAGTGGAGATGAGAGGAAAATTATAGACTAAGAATCAGAATATCTGTCAAGGTTTTAAGTCATTTATAGTGTTTTAAAGTGTTTCAACATTTTTGCTTCTTTTTCTCAGCATGAATGACATTTAATAAGATCAGAAAACACCCATTAACAATTTATTTCAGTATAATGGCCCATTTCCACTAAGTGGTACGGTGCGGTTCGGTATGATTTTTATGGTCGTTTTCACTATCCAAAGGTACCAAAAAGCGAACCGTACCGTACCACTTTTTGGGTACCCTTTGCAAAGGGTATCTAGCACGACAAAAGGGTACCAAAAGGCACGCAACTGAACGCTATTGGTTTACAGAGAAACGTCACCAGTGCGTGCACAAGCAAGAGAATGAAAACAAAGGAAGCGCCATTTTTAAATACACAGCCGAGACATTACACCATAATAATATATACATATAATAACGAGCCATGGTCAACCTGAGCTTAAACAAACCACAAAGCCAAGAAGAAGAGCAGAATTTACCCTGTGCACCATAGTAGGCCGTTTCGCTTTCTCGTGTGCGCTTGCCGCACGTTTGTATTTAAAATAACGAACTTCTTGAGCTCATGATAATAATGTGCGTGTGATTATTGAAGTGCTTCTGGCATCCAATCCTTTCAGAAACGGACAAACGCGAGAGTGAAGCGCGAAAAAAACAAAGGAGAATCCCGACAAAACAAAGGAGCAAATGATTTTTTCAGCAACCTAAAAGATGAACAAACTGCCATGTTTAACTATTATCAGCACCTTTATTATTATTATTATTATTATTATTATTATGAACCCGGAATGACGGAATTACTTTCTAACAGAGGTTACATGTGCTGGTGAAGATTAAAGATACAGATGAGAGGTTTGCACTGACTGTGGGCTGTATGTTGCGTGTTGTTTTTGTACCCAAATAAGGCCTAAATGTGTGTGCTGTGTGTAGTTTTTCTGTAATTGGTAACATATCAGAGACTGTAACGTTCTGTATGTGTTCATATATGTTGCATTTATTGATTTATGTTATATAATCGCAGACGTTACAGTAGGCTATTTCGCCCTATCATTGATCTGCAGTTATAATCATATCATGTTCATAGAAAGGTTAGTAATGAACATTTATACACAGTATTTGTGTGTATAAAGCATCTGTTTTGTGAGAAGTGCTTCTCATATGATTTGGGAACGACTCGTACAGCTTTACTTTGACATTTCCTAGAGCGAGAATGACGTCAACTGAAACTTTCTGTCGTACACCACGCCCACCAAAAGGGTACCATTTTGGCAGTGGAAATGCAAACCTGATAAAGGAGACCCATACCGACCCGTACCGTACTGTACCACTCAGTGGACCATAAGATCATTACATTATTAAATGATTACAAAAATAGCTAATAAATATAGCATTTCTCTAGGGAAACGTCATATTGCAAGGAATATTGTTATCGCAATATACTAATCGACCATATTGCATATTAATAAAAGTTACACCTTCTTTTATGAATACATTTTTTGCTAATTTTTAATTTTTTTTAGGGGTTGGGGTAATATGTGTTTTAAAGATATGTAAGTGTGTGTGTGCTGTGTTGTATATTGTATGCCTGTGTCAATTTCTGCTCTGAACTTCTGTGCAGACAATAATGCAGAGTACTATTTGGGTGCTGTTTTGACAATCTTTTCATCAACTGATGTAGATTTTACAGGGATGTGTTTGAAGGAGGCATTTTAGGAAGTCACGGATGAGTCTTAAATATGATGAAAAATGTCTTTGGGTTTGAGATGCTTTGGATATAAAATAGGGCTGCACAATATATAGTCACATCGGAGGATCTCATGCAATTTCAAGTGAATTTAAACCATTTAGATGCAAGAAATTATAATGTTTGCCACTTTAACAAAGATTAATTGTGTTTATTTATACAATGAAGACTATGCTATGTTATTTTACGTTTGATTATTGAATTTCTGTGCCTTAATACTGTGAGACACCACCATAAAGCACTGTTTTATTTTCATCTGTGCTATTTTCATCATTTTATTTTCTATATACAGTATATGTTTTTATAATTTGGGACATTTTATAAAGATACACTCACCTACACAATCATCCCAATCAACATAATGTTATGAATTCTTTCTAAATAGAGTTATCTTATGAAATTAGATTCATATCGCAATATATATTATATATTATATTATATATATATTATATATTGCAGTGTTTTGTTTTTTCCAATATTGTGCAGCCCTAATTTTAAATATGCAAAAACACCATCATAGACAAAGGAAAACATGAAATCGTGTATTATGACTTCTTCAAAACTGGTAAAAACTCAAGAGATCAGCTGTGCATTAAACTGTTTTTGTGTTTCAGGGTGTAAAAGAGGGAGAGACGCAGGTGCTGTACAGTCTCTATGGCATAGTGGAGCACAGCGGCACCATGCGCTCTGGACACTACACTGCCTACGTTAAATCACGACCCTCCGCACACAATTGTGTACAAAACGGGACGGCTGCTGGTTGTGAGTATCAGTCCTAAAAACAAAGACTAATGACCTTCATGAATTTACATAAGCATGCGTTATTATAGTCTCATTGAAGTGCCTTGAAATGCACAAGATGTTCAGTGTGTTGATTTATTTTCCTCTAAAACAGGAAGTCAGAGCGGGCATATTGAGTGGTCACTCCTCTTTTTTAGAAAAATCACAATTGGCAAGACTGTGATGGTGCGTTTCACTGTCATCAGATTTTATTCCACCTGCTTTGTTTTCATTTTCTCCAGCAGGATTTACAATTACAGATACAGAAAAACTGAAGAAGGATGAAATGATTGATCACATGTATATGCACATACTCTAAACGCGCACACGCACGCACGCACGCACACACACACACACACAACAGGGTCATCCAAATGAATATACACAATAATATCACAGGTGTAAGAAAATAAATTAATAAAAACAAATAATCATTCGATATTTTTTTATTATTTTTTAACGTGTACATTTATAAAGCTATACTTTGTATTTTTTATTGTAAATTTAAATAGACATTTTAAGGTAAATATGAGAGATAATTTTATATTAATGTCTACTGGCTGCCATTATCAGTCTCACACAGTTTCATTTTAATAATTTTTTCGAAACACTATTGTGGAGATTTTCTTTTGTTATTACAGCAAATATGAATGCAATCATTTATTAGTGGTGCTCTCCCATTCACTGCTCTCCAAGCTTACCCAACTATGACCACTTTTACAGCTGAGAATCCCGGAAACGGGAAAAGGGTCTGTAAAAGCTTCCAGAAAAAATGGATTCACCAAAACAAGTTGATGAAATAAAAAGAATTTATTAAATATATATTAAAAATATATTTTTGACGATAACCAATAAACTTCTAAAGACAGCCGTTAAAAGCTCCGATGTTGTTAGATGATTGTACAGTGAATATCAAAATTAGAGAACAATTGATCAAGAATATTTTTTATTTATTTATTTTAACCTTTTTAGAGTGTCCAAGATGCATAATCTAGATGCACTGGGACGCATCGTCAGTGATGTATCCTGGGGTCACTGGGTGTTTCAGGTCATTCAGCATCAGACACCCTCGCCTAGGTGACCCTGCTGAGGTTGATCACACTAGTGTAGTTGATCCACTACACTAACCTACGAAACTACACTACACTACAAAACTACACTGCACTACGAAACGACACTACACTACACTACCAAACTACACTACACTGCACTACGAAACTGCACTACGAAACTACACTACACTACGAAACTACACTGCACTGCATTACGAAACTACACTACACTACGAAACTACACTGCACTACGCAACTACACTACACTACGAAACTACACTGCACTACGAAACTACACTACACTACGAAACTACACTGCACTACG
>CAIGQW010056839.1:7922897-7939410 GCA_903798125.1 Danio choprae | reverse complement strand
AGTGTGACTGGTGATCGGGGCTGACAGAACGTGCAGGAGGTGTGACAATATATATATATATATATATATATATATATATATAGATTGTTATTGCACAATAACAGGGAAATATAACAATTATATCTCTTAATTGTAAATTTAACATACAGAGGAAAAGAAATTAAACAAGAACAAGAAAATAAACCAAAAAAATGTGGGGTTTGCATGAATGAATTTACATGAATTAAATCTATTACATAATGGAGAAAAATATAAATCAAATCAACAAGGGTTTTTGTGTTCTTAAAAAGGTTAAAATGTATAAAAAAATGTTTTACTTTTCTTGTTTTTAGTAAGTTTAAAAGTGGAAACAAGAGAGTCAAATTCAGCAGTAAAAAGGGGAAAAACAAAGGCGATTTAAATGGCACCTATGATGAAAATCATCTTTTGTAAGCTGTTTGGACAGAACTGTGTGTAAGTATAGTGTGTCCACAGTCATATTGGAGTGATATAAACCCAACAAGTCTCTTTTTTTAAATTTACCGACGTTAAAATAGGATCCAAATCCCTCCTATTTTAAGACCAACCGCAACGTGACGTAGGAGTGTGGTTTCCCCTCCCAACGAATTGATTGACAGACGTGTATTACATGTCTTCGTAGAAACATGTATAATCATATCAACAAGACAGGACATGCACAAAGAACTGGGATTAAAAGATCTGTTGAGCTCTCTGTGATCATCAGTCATAATCAAATGTGATCAAGAATGAGTTTTACAAGTTTAAAACATTTTTAAAACAGTGCATGTTTGTAATGAATTACAGAAATTTTACCGTCTTTAATTTATCACCACAGCCGCGTGTCAGTACAATTATAAAAGAAGACTCTTCAATCCCGGTTTGTGGACTTAAATCAGGTTTATTTTGTACATTAACATAATGGATGTCCATACAGCAGTGGATATTAATGTGTATCCTGTCACATTTGCAAAGTTAAACGTGTGCACTGTGTGTGTGTGTGTGTGTCTGTGTGCATGTGTGTGAACTTTGTAACGACATTGTGTGTGACTCATCGAAAGGCTTGAATTAACTCCACAACAAATACATTAAATAATCATTGGGAAAGTTCTTACTGTAGTATTTCTCACAAACGTCACGTGAGATCTGCTTCCTTCATGTCTGTCACTCTGCTGTTTATCGGACGCAGCCGAGGCGGAGATTGAGGCACACTCTGACAGGCACGTGGGAACGGTGGGCGGGGAGAAGTAGCATTAAAGGCACAGGCAACAAAAACATCTACATAGTGTTCAGAGCAGAAAATACCAATACTCTGAAAGGTATAATAAATAATCTGATGAGAGTTTTGAGCTGAAACTTTACAGACACATTCTGGAGACACAAAGGATTTATCTTAAATCTTGAAATAGGTGGCTTCTGCTGGCAAGACATAGGCATTTGAAGATCCACCAAAAATGAATTTAAAGCGACAGTCACCAAAATGGCACAATTTGGATCAAAGCTTAAAAGGGTCAGTTTCAAAGAGTTATGAAACATTATTTGTGTGGGTATTTTAAGCTGAAACTTCACATAAACACTCTAGGACAGGGGTGTCAAACATGTTCCTGGAAGGCCGCAGCCCTGCACAGTTTAGTTCCAACCCTGCTCCAACACACTCAGTAGGTTTCAAACAAGCCTGAAGGACTTAATTAGTTTGATCAGGTATGTTTAATTAAGGTTGGAACTAAACTGTGCTGAGTTGTGGCCCTCCAGGAACCGAGTTTGACACCCCTGCCCATCAGAGACTTATTTTACGTCTTGTTAAAAGGGGCATAATAGGTCCCCTTTAAAAACTCTGTAATTGTCAGCTATAGATTTAATGTATGAAAAAACATTTTCCAAGTTTACATCTCATTTGAATAATAAAAAAAACTCCCTCAATAGTCATTTACCACTGTTTTCAGTCATATTAGATATTAAAGAGAATCTTACAAAATCATTGCAACCACCAATATTTGAATGGTTTATAAAGGGATGGATATAAACCCTACAATCATCATTTTTAATAGTACACTGTGAGTGTTTATTAATGCCGTTTGTTGTTCGCTTTTAGCATCTGACAGATCATTTGGAGCTGGAAACTGTTAAATGTGATGATAGATTTAACAAAGCGAACTGTGCTTTGAAGGGAGACGCTGAAGATGGAACATTCCAGACTGCAGCAAAGTTCTGTGGTTTCCCAGGAAACAGCTGTCAATCATCTGCAGATGCTGGAACAGACCATTGAGAGGCTGAAGGGGGAGATCGGCAGTGCTGTGAGAGATGGAGAGATGCTGAGAGAGGAGAGAGATCACATACACAGTCAAGTTAGTCCAGCGGATATTATTACTGACGATAATAATACATATGAATGGAAAAAATGAAGGGACCACTTGAAAAACTTCACTTGATTTATTAGGTGTGGTGTTAGCATTTATTTTATTCTGTAAATGTCTGAATAACATTTGGGTAATACTTTAGAATAATGGTCTGTTAGTTAATATATTTACTAACATTAAGTTTGAATAATCTTGTAAAGCATTTATTAATCATAGTTCAACTTTATCTAATACGTTATTAAAATACAAAGTTGTGCTTGTTAACATTAGTATATGCACTGCGAGTTAACATGGCCTAACATGAACTAATGTTAATTAAATAATGTTAACTAACATTAACAAAGATGTAATATATGTATTACTAATTGTTTGTTCATGTTAGTAAATGCATTAACTAACATTAACTAATGGACCATTATTTTAAAGTGTTACCAACATTTGATTTCTTAAATTTAAGGCCATTTAGAGCTTTTATTCCACAAAATGCCAATGGGGTAAATGCACACAGACGTTTAATTTCAGTCAACCAGCCCCAGGGCTTCCGGTGAACTGTCATCCCATACAAAATCACAGTGTTTAAGATCTGATTTCTTTAAAAAACAGCGATCTTCACTGCCGGGCTGAGATACGATATAAAGTGGGTATCAGACCAAACAAGAAACCCTGCATTAAATTATGTTTTTCTGCGCCATGTCTTTAAAATATGGAAATTTTACAATGTATTTTCAGTGGAGTTTTTGCGCTAGCCTGCTAATAATGACGGGCCTGCATTTAAATGGTCTTTCGTCACTTTTTATGCTTTAACAACCAAAGGGATGCTTAAGTGTATTTACCTGATTATATTTGAATGACATTACAACACCGATGCTGTAAAAGAAGCCTCATGAAATTGAAAATAGTCACATAAAGCTTTCACCGGAAGTTCATCATTGGCTGAAAAACACTAGCTGTGCATGTAGCCCGCTACTTAGAAAATCTGTTTTATTTTAATAAATTGAAAAACAAAACTACAATTTTTTTTTAAATATATATATTAATTTAAATTGTTGTGATTAATAATCAGGGTTATTTCATGTTTTCTTTAAGTTAAAACATTGGTATTGTGTTGTGTCTAAAATACAAATAAACATCAGAAAAAATGGCACATTTTAGTTTTTTGTTTTTTTACAATATTTTTATTATTCATTCATTCATTTTCTTTTCGGCTTAGTCCCTTTTTTAATCTGGGGTCGCCACAATGGAATGAACCGTCAACTTATCCAGCATTTGTTTTACACAGCGGATGCCCTTCCAGCTGCAACCCATCACTGGGAAACATCCACACACACTCATTCACACACATACACTATGGACAATTTAGCTTACCCAATTCACCTATACCGCATGTCTTTGGATTGTGGGGGAAACCGGAGCACCCGGAGGAAACCCACGCCAACACGGGGAGAACATGCAAACTCCACACAGAAATGCCAACTGACCCAGCCGAGGCTCGAACCAGCGACCTTCTTGCTGTGAGGCGATTGTGCTACCCACTGCGCCACCGTGATGCACGTATTTTTATTATATACATTTTTATTTTTGTGGAGTTTTGTAGGAAAAAAGGTCTAAATAAATGACAGCATTTTTATTGTAAGGAATATGATCAGTAGTTTACAGTATAAAACAAAACTGCAGTACAGAATAAAACACAGAAATGTACAGTATAAAACAAAATGTTAGCTTTAAGTTTTAATAATTTGTCGTTTAGAATTAATACTTTTTTTAAATAGTGCCTTATTTTTTTAAAGATGTATATATATTAACTTGATGTACTAAAATAGCTAAAAATAAATAAAAAATGTTTAAACCCCTCAGACGTACTGTATATACACTTTAGAAACAAAAACTAATAACACAACCCCTACAATATCCATTAACTAATTAAACATGAGAACATTTGTCAAATCTCAGTAATGCTGAAACAAAACTGCTTCAGCACTACTATTAAGATGTGTATTTCACATCATGCTGACAACAGTTTTACATTTTTAACAGTAAAAACACAGTACATCACAATCAAATATGAGCCATTGCTTTAATGTACTTCTATTTCCTGATCTTAGATGAACTCTGCAGTCTGTCTGTTGGAAAAGGAGAAGAACATCCTAGAAACACAGCTGACGGAAATCAAGGTACTTCTGAGCAGATATGAGGTCGATTTCACTAGTGAATTTCAATGAATTTAAGTTTCTTTTTTTATTTCTTTTATTTTATTTAGCAGATACTTGAATAACAGTAAGTACATGACATGTGAAGTAAATAGTATAATCCGCTGGCTTCATACATACAGAATAATAATGGACTACAGTAAACAACCATAACATTTCCCTTATCCCAACCCAAATTGACTAAACAAATAAAAAACAAGAAAACAAATACTGAATTAAAAATAATTATATATTAAAATAATAATAATATAAAAAGGGGACACAGATTTGTATTTCTTTTGGATATAAATGGAGCTGTTTTCGCTTATCTACTGATAAAATACTATTGTGTTGTCTAAAAATAAAAATAAGCATCTGAAAAAATGGCGCATTTTTATTATATACATTATGTTATATTCTGGGCATCACGGTGGCGCAGTGGGTAGAACAATCGCCTCACAGCAAGAAGGTCACTGGTTCGAGCCTCGTCTGGGTCAGTTGGCATTTCTGTGTGGAGTTTGCATGTTCTCCCCGTGTTCATATGGGTTTCCCCCAGGTGCTCCGGTTTCCCCCACAAGTCCAAAGACATGAATTGGGTAAGCTAAATTCGTCATAGTGTATGAGTGTGTATGGGTGTTTCCCAGTGATGGGTTGCAGCTGGAAGGGCATCCGCTGTGTAAAACATATGCTGGATAAGTTGGCGGTTCATTCCGCTGTGGCGACCCCAAATTAATAGGGACTAAGCCGAAAAGAAAATTAATGAATGTTATATTCGGTTATGATACAACCCAAATCAACCCCTCAGACAAAAAACTAAAAAATAAAATAAAGAATGTAAAGAATAAAATAATAATAGAAAAAGGGAGGGGGGTGTGAATTTCAATTTCTGCACTTATTTTTATTTCTTCTGGATATAAAATTGAGGTATTTTCGCATATCTACTGACAATGGTGGAAATGCTACACCAGCAAACATAAACATGCTTTTCCCCTGTGATTGACAGGCGGAGTTGACCACGGTGAACTCAGCACTGCAGAAACAGACGGTGGAAAACAAGGAGCTGATGGAGAGCCTGGCAGCCATGGAGCATCAGCAGGTTTGAGATCAAAAGATCAGATGCACGTCAAGAAACGAAAAGCTTGTAAATCGGCTTCTCTCTCGCTGTCAGGTCACTCATCGTCAGGTTGAACAGATGCTCTGGGAGATGACGGATGGCAAGAACAAACTGGCCTACGAGAAGGGCAAGTTGCAGGTCTGTTTGTGTGTGGATTTGTTGTACATATTTTGCACAGCATGACAGTCAACATGTTGTGGAAACACTTCGGACTTCAAGTAAACAGACTGTTTGCGTGTGGGTTTGTGTGTGTGATTACTCAGGCACGTGTGCAGCAGATGGCCGCTGACCTGAAGACATTGAAAGCAGAATGTACTCAACACTGTCAGACCAAAACTGCACTGCAGAACAGTTACACGCAGGTAATCTTTTTTTTGGGACTTCCCAAAGATGTAATGATTTATATACTGTACTAACTGTACATTATATCATTCATTCATAAATTTTCCTTTGGCTTAGTCTCTGTTTGAGAGATTGCCACAGCAGAATGAACAGCCAACTATTCCAGCATATGTTTTACGAGAAACACCCATACACATTCATATTCACACACTTATACACTACCAATTTAGTTTATTCAATTCACCTATACTGCATGTGTTTGGACTGTGGGGGAAATCGGAGCACCCGGAGGAAACCCATGCCAACATGGGGAGAACATGCAAACTCCGCACAGAAATGCCAACTGGCCCAGCCGGGACTCAAACCAGCGACCTTCTTGCTGTGAGGCGACAGTGCTAACCACTGAACCGCTGTGCCACCCCTATATTATATCCTCTATGCCTAAACCCAACCATCACAGAAAACAATCAGCATTTTTACATTTTCATATTACTAAATAGTGTGTGATTTGTGAGCCGTTTTCATCATGGGGATAAATAAATGTCCCACAAGGTCAAAATTTACTGGCATTGCTATACTTGCGGGGACATTTGGTCTCCACACATATCCCCACATAAAAGACACGCACACAGACAGACAGACAGACTTGTTCCTATATCCCGGTTGGGACTCTCATAGACGTAATGATGTTTCTACTATACAAACCGTATCTCCCAACCCTACCCCTAAACCTAACCTTTTACAGAAAACAATCTGCATTTTTACGTATTCAATCTGTGGGATTTGTAAGCATGTTTACCCATGTTTACCTCAATTTTGGTCACCACGATGAATTAAGTCCCTATGAGTTTGTGTGCATTCAGGTTTAAGTCCCAATCAGGATATAAAATCAAGTACTGACAAACAAACACTTCTCTACTAACTAACACAACTTCTCGCTGAGGTGTTTGTGTATGCATATGCTTTATGCAGCGGATGCCCTTCCAGACACAACCCTGCACTGGGAAACACCCATACACTCGCATTCACACACATACACTATGGCCAATTTAGTTAATTCAATTCACCTATACCGCATGTCTTTGGACTGTGGGGGAAACAGGAGCACCCAGCGGGAAACTCACGTCAACATGGGGAGACCATGCAAACTTCACACAGAAATGCCAACTGACCCAGCCGGGACTCGAACCTTCTTGCTGTGAGGCGACACCGTGCCACCCCATTTAAACTTCATAATTGACTATATAAAACACATTAAGAGATTGATTACATTTACAGAGGTAATTTAATTAATTAATTAATTATTGGTAATTTAAAGTACTTTCAGTGAGCGTTAGATAATATCGAAGAGAATTAAAGAATAGGGAGCTAAACTTTCACAATTACAAATCTAGTATTGATCACTTCTAATATCATCGTGCTAATAGCAGAAACCAAATCATTAATATATGACCATCCATATTTTACAACGTCCATCCAGTGCACATAATCTTGGTCTGCTGAGTCACGACAAAGTAGTCCAAGCAGAACACAAGATCTCTGCATCACGTTTCAGTGCAGATTGGTTTATACATCTGTCACAATAAAAGCTTTGTTTTTATTGAATGATGGATCACTTGAAAACTTTCGAGTGTAGAAGTGCAAAACAGTGATATAAAACAAAATGATGGCTGTTTTTTTTTTGGCACCAAAAGCTTAAGAATATTACATAATAAATAATACACGATATGACCCTTTCAACAAGTGAACTGCTCTCATTCATTCTCAAGACGCAGAGAGAAAATCAGGCACTGAAAGATCAACTGCAGCAACAGCACAGAGACATGGTGAGTTTGTCAAAACTAAACATGCATTAACAAAAGATCACGTTTTTATGACCGTGTGTGTGTTTTACGTGTGTACAGAATGAAGTAGCGCAGACTCTGGAGAACGTCTTGTCGTCTCACACACATCTTCAGCACAACACACAAGCACTGAATGCAGAACTCAGAGAAACAGCAGAGGAAATGCAGACTCTCAGAAGAGAGAGGTGTGTGTTTATCCTGTTTATTACACTGTGTTACGACTTTTAAAGGTTAGGTCTAAGGGTTAAAGAGTTAAAATTTAGTTTGTGATTTATTTTGTGCAGAAAAATAAAGTGAAATTATTTACAAAAGTGAAAGAATCCAAATAGCAAAAATATGTGTCGGAATTATTAACACTCCTGTGAATTTCTTTTTCATTTTTAAACATTTCCCAAAGGACCATTAACAGAGCAAGGAATTTTTTTACAGTGTTTCCTATAATATTTTTCCTTCTGGAGAAAGTCTTACTTGCTTTATTTCGGCTAGAATAAAAGTTAACTTTTTTTAAAAAACCAATTTAAGGTCAATATTATTAGCCCCCTTGAGCAATATTTTTTTTTGATCGTCTACAGAACAAACCATTATACAATGACTTGCCTAATTAACCTAATTAACCTAGTTATGCATTTAAATGTCACTATAAGCTGGATACTAGTATCTTGAAAAATATCTAGGCACATATTATGTATGGTTATTAGCAATCAGTTATTAGAAATGAGTTAATAAAACTATTATGTTTAGAAATGTGTTGAATAAATCTTCTTTCCGTTAAGCAGAAATTGGGAAAAAATATACAGGAGGGCTAATAATTCAGTAGGGCTAATAATTCTGACCTCAACTGTACTATAAATTTACACAACCAAAAATAATTAAAGGAATAAATGACATGGAAAGAGGATGAAAAGTGGTGCCAGAAAAATACATGAATATAAACAAACACAAAACTAGCTTGTAATAATAATCTGCCTAGAGAAAGGAAAAGAAAGAAAGCATCTTCAGTGTTACACGGCCAAACTAAAACTACTCTTCTAACCAGAATGCATTTAGAACTTTCCACAAGTGGTGCTCACTCCTGTTTTTATGTGTCTAGACAATGTTGGACACTTCACGCACTCAACAGCTGCTGCGGAAGTGGCGGAGCTTTCAGGCACTGATGTTGGATTACTTTATTTATTTTGGATTGTGAAAGGAAAATTCTCCTACGAGAGTGATTATACCGCCTCCTGATGGTGAATGCGGTTATACTCATGGCAGCTCTTGTTTTGGTAGTTTGGTCATTTATTTCACTAATTTGCCAACCGTCAAATGTCATCTGGGAAACGGTTGGAATTTCTGCTTACTAAAAAAACATTAGTGTTTCATTTAGGACGACACTACATTTATATGTTATGCTGCTGAGTGTGTAAGTGCATAAGTACATAGTGCATAGTGTATAGTGTGCCATTTGGGATGCAGCAATAGAGCTGGCAAGCAAGCAAGAGAACATACGTCCATGCTTTCCTCATGATAGACTCCAAAGGCGGTGACCTTGTGCAGGTTAATCATGATTGACGTCCAGCCTAAGAAAATGATAGCAAGAGGGAGAGAAAGAGCGAGAGCAAAACAAGCGCACTTATTGGGCCGTAACACATGGCTACTTGCCACAAAATCAAAGAATTAGACACAAAACGTTGTTTTAGGTTGACATAGTTTATAAACGCAAAGCTGACAGAAACAGGGTGAGGCACCATACACTAACCTACGTATTATTCAGATGGTACCAAACAACTGCATGACAGACAATCATATAAATATGGATCTGAACATATTTACTGATGGTCAAGATGATCCGAAATACCCGGATAAGCCTGTGGTATTAGTTTCAGTGGTTGTTATCTGGGAATAACATACCTCAGAATGTCATGACGGACCAATCAGAATTAAGTATTTCAGATAGCTGTGTGTATTGTGGGTGTGAAAGTCTATTATTGTCTCTCAAAAGTGATTCAGAACTACACCAAATGAGTCGTCTGTAATTCCAGTTTAACTCCCTGCATAAAACCTAAATATGTTTGTGACAAATCTGCATAATGCCAGTCTGTGGTGTTCATTGACTGCTTTGCCCATCAAAACTGTAGCAGTAGCTGATGCCTGAAAAAACTTTGACTTTGGTTGAGACCTACAGTAGGTTGAGAATATTAGGAAACAGAGTTAGGTTACATAAAAGCCACAATATGTAATTTTCACCACTAGAGGGCGTGTATTTGCAACAACCAAAGGTGTAGTTTGATGACGCTGTGAATGAGTGTGGAATCATGTTGTGGTCTTCATTACTACTACAGAAAACATGTTCATGCATTAGCTAAAGTATTCAACACGTATTATCATGGTCATATAAAGCAGAGTAAAGCTGAAAACTGTTGAAGAGAAATTAGAGAAATGCTGAAGCAATTACTGTAGAGAGACGAGTGCAACACACAACATATTAAAGCTGTTTTCCGGTTCTCTATAAAAACAAAACAGAAATCGAGGGTTTGTGACGTCATTAGCTTGAACACACAGCACATGTGACCTCTCTCTAGTAAAAATAGCTTATTTCTCTGGATTTAATTATTCTTCCAAACATTTGGGATAATGTAAATACACAAGTCGGCAAAATCTACAACAGTGGATATTTTGGGATATTTTAATGAAAGGAACAGGGTCAATGGAACTTGAAAGTGCATTATTTTATTTTATGTCGCACTGGGGAATATGACTCCTATCTTGGCCTTAAACCATGGATGAAGCATCACACAAAATGTTCGAATCTCACAGTGGAAGTGCTGTATTTGCAGTCAGCAGTGCTATATTTTATGAGCAAAAGTATCTTGTACTTAAGTAAAAATAAGTAAAAAGTGAAACAAATGTTTATAAATCTCTCAGATTAGCCTCAAAATAAAATACATTTGAGAATTTTGATGCACACAGTATAAAAAACCTTTGTTTTTCTTGCCTTGTAAGGCTGATAAACCTGGTAAATTTACCTTATTATCTGAACGCAAGCTGGAACAGTTGTCATTCTGTTAAATGGACACTAAAGTATGTAAATTACACATTGTTGTGTTGAATGTTTAAACATGTTTGGTGTATTTATTGGCCTTTAGACTTCCATTATACGTCCATTACTATAAACACAGTTGTATTTATGTTGACATCAGTGGTTATGAGCATCGTGTTGTGTTGGTTTGTCAGACTGGAGGCTATGCAGGAGATTCAGAGACTTGAAGATGAAGTTGAGAATCGCAATACAGCGAGCACAAAGAAGGTAAAACACACAAACACTGCTAAAAAATAAATGTGATCAAAGATGTTTGAATGCTTACACGATTAAGTGTTGTAGGTTGAATCTTTACAAAAAGCACTTGATGAAGCTCAGCTGGACAACAGGAATCTTGGCCAGAGTTTAGAGCAGGCTTTACAGGAAAAGCATAACGCACGGCAGAAACTAAACACTGTCGTCGAAAGGTGAGGGAAAGACAATTTATTGTGTATTGCAAACATTGTGGTTTAACCTGCTGAGAAAACATTATTCTGCATTTTTGTTGTTGCTGTATTTGGTTAATCAATAGTATCCCACATTAGAAAGTGTAATATTTAAAGATGCACTGGGGCAACACGGTGGCGCAGTGGGTAGCACAATCGCCTCACAGCAAGAAGGTTGCTGGTTCAAGCCCCGGCTGAGTCAGTTGGCATTTCTGTGTGAAGTTTGCATGTTCTTCCTGTGTTGACGTGGGTTTCCTCTGGGTGCTCCGGTTTCCCCCACAAGTCCAAAGACATGCGCTATATGTGAATTGGGTAAGCTAAATTGTCCGTAGTGTATGAGTGTGTGTGGATGTTTCCCAGTGATGGGTTGCAGCTGGAAGGGCTTCTGCTGCATAAAACATATGCTGGATAAGTTGGCGGTTCATTTCGCTGTGGCGACCCCTGATAAATAAAGGTAATAAGCCGAAAAAGAAAATGAATGAATAATAATCTGATACCAGTCATATTTTTTATGAATTTACCAGTTTAAAAAAAATCTATATTTTATTTCAAATAGATTAAAAGTTTCAAATAGATACAAATGTTAGGCATCATAAAATTCTGATGAAAATACCCAACTGATTTTAAATATTGAAATTGAATTATTGTTTATTAAATATACAAATAAATAACTGTGGTAAATAAATATGCTTTTTAAAATATTGAGTGTTGGCTGATAAATATGCAATATAAACAAATTCATTCATTCATGCATTTTCTTTTCGGCTTAGTCCCTTTATTATTCTGGGGTCACCACAGCGGAATGAACCGCCAACTTATCCAGCATATGTTTTACGCAGCGGATGCCCTTCCAGCTGCAACCCATCACTGGGAAACATTCATACACACCCATTCACACTCATACACTACAGACAATTTAGCTTACCCAATTCACATATAGCGCATGTCTTTGGACTTGTGGGGGAAACCGGAGCACCCGGAGGAAACCCACGCAAACTCCACACAGAAACGCCAACTGACCCAGCCGGGGCTCGAACCAGCGACCTTTTTGCTGTGAGGCGATTGTGCTACCCACTGCGCCACCGTGCTGCCTACAACCAAATTGAAAATGTTTAAAAAATTTAGGCATCATAACATTCTGATGAAAATACTGTACTGTTTTACATATTGAAATTGAAGTCATTGCTATTTAAATAGAAAATACAAATATGAAAATTAGCATGCTTTTTGAAATATTTAGTTTTTGCTGATAAATATGCAATATTAACAAATTCAAGATATCAAATGTTTGTTGATAACTGTTCAGGGTTATTGTAAAACTTAAATAAATCATTATACTAAATTTTAATGTACTAAAATAACTAAAACTAGAACTGAAAACAATGACAGTAAAACAACAAAACTTTCACTACAATCCAAACAAAGTAAAAACTAATTAAAATTAAATCAAATTATAATGGTATTTCAGTGACACTAACATAACACTAGTACAGATTATGCATCCCTACACTTGTTTAGTAAACTCTGTTGTACATGTATTAACATTATACACACCTACAATGTCTATTTTACTTATGCTTTAAAAGTTGTTTTATCTTGAATGTTTTCTTAAGTTCACATTATACATGATTACATCAGCAGGGAGGCGGAGCTTAAAGTGGCGAGAGATGAGATTCGTCGATTGACCGAACAATTAGATTCACTTAAAAACTTGCTGAACAAAGAAAAAGAGTCTGCAAGGAAGTCCGCACACAGGGTAATATTACATCATGTTGATGTTTCATGTACACTGTAAAAAAGGCTGGGTTCCACACAGTTCCTTCATGCTGTCCCAACACAAATCGATTGAGTTAGCTTAATAATTTTTAAATATTTAAGTGGATTGAACATAACATAATTTAGTTGTCCCCAATAAAATGTAAGAGTTGTGTTTTCAACTCATTTTAAATACAAAGTTTAAACAAGCAACAAAAGTATTTTTTAATTTGAAAAATTTTATCTTTTTAATGTACACTACATGACAAAAGTCTTGTCACCTAAGTTTTAGGAACAACAAATAATAACTTGACTTCTAGTGGATCATTTGGTATCAGAAGTGGCTTATATGAAAGGCAAACGCCTCTAGATTACACTTATTTTATCAAATTAAAATATGATCATGCCTTGATTTTTAATTATTTAATAAGGACAGTAAGGTCTGACTTTGCTTAGACTAAAGTCTTGTCATTTAACAGAAATAATGTACAGTATAGAATATAAAGTCATGGTGCAGTGGAAAAATAGTTAATATTGTGTATGACTCCCATGAGCTTGGACGACTGCATCCATACATCTCTACATTCATTCATTCATTCATTCATTCATTCATTCATTCATTCATTCATTCATTTTTATTTCGGCTTAGTCCCTTTATTAATCTGGGGTCGCCACAGCGGAATGAACTGCCAACTTATCCAGCATATGTTTTACGCAGCGGATGCCCTTCCAGCTGCAACCCATCACTGGGAAACATTCATACACACCCATTCACACTCATACACTATGGACAATTTAGCTTACCCAATTCACCTATACCACATGTCTTTGGACTTGTGGGGGAAACCGGAGCACCCGGAGGAAACCCACGCCAACACGGGGAGAACATGCAAACTCCACACAGAAACGCCAACTGACCCAGCCGGGGCTCGAACCAGCGACCTTCTTGCTGTGAGGCGAACGTGCTACCCACTGCGCCACCGTGAGGCCTACATCTCTACAATGACTCAAATAACTTATTAATAAAGTCATCTGGAATGGCAAAGAAAGCGTTCTTGCAGGACTCCCAGAGTTCATCAAGATTCTTTGGATTCATCTTCAATGCCTCTTCCTTCATCTTACCCCAGACATGCTCAATAATGTTCATGTCTGGTGACTGGGCTGGCCAATCCTGGAGCACCTTGACCTTCTTTGCTTTCAGGAACTTTGATGTGGAGGCTGAAGCATGAGGAGCGCTATCCTGCTGAAGAATTTGTCCTCTCCTGTGGTTTGTAATGTAATGGGCAGCACAAATGTCTTGATACATCAGGCTGTTGATGTTGCCGTCCACTCTGCAGATCTCTCGCACTCCCCCATACTGAATGTAACACCAAACCATGATTTTTCCTTCACCAAACTTGACTGATTTCTGTGAGAATCTTGGGTTCATGCAGGTTCCAGTAGGTCTTCTGCAGTATTTGAGGTGATTGTGATGAAGTTTAACAGATGATTTATGAGAAAAATGTACCTTCTGCCACTTTTCCAAATGATCAACTAGAAGTCAAGTTGTTATTTGTTGCTTTTACAACTGGGATCGACGACAAGACTTTTGTCAGGTAGTGTACAGCACTTTGACTTCTAATCTTCATATATTTCCTATACAGCTGAAGAAGGCACTGACTGATGCATCTGTGAAGTCAGGTGACCTCTCACAAGCCAATCAGGAGCTTCGAGAGAGGATTTCTGACCTTGAAAAGCAGGTGTCCAATCAGAAGTCTCAGCTAAATCAGCATGTGGACAAGAGAACAGCTTTGAGCAACTCTCTGAGAATCAAGGTTTCTCACTTTATTTCTGTGCTGAATTCTGTTCTATTAAAGTAACACAGCAAACACACATAAACACAGATCTGCTTTGTCTGACCTGTCCTGGCAGGATCTGGAAACCGAAATCAAAGATCTTGAAGAAGCAAAGGATGAATACAAGAAAAGGAGTTATGAGCAGGTATAAATTCAAAGTTTTTTCCACTAAATGTGCCTCTCAAGTGTTTTTACAATGAAAATACCCTCTCTAAAGGTAATGCGAAATTACATATCTTTTTGAAAATCCATTATTTTTTCATGTCTGCTTTTTTATCCTAAAAAGATGTGTATATATCATATTTGATGTGACAATTTCTAAAGCTTAAGCATCATTTTCAAAATAATTATCTTTCCAAAAATGTAATTAGATCTACTGCATTGTCTGGTCTCCTGCCCTGCCCTCTTGTGGATTATCCAAGCAAATTAATAAAAAAAATACATTTTTCATATAATTTGTGTATTCAATATATATATATATATATATTTATTTATTTGTAATATAAATATTACATTATTTCTCAATAATGTAATTGTAAGAATAATCTTAATTTAATACATTATTTTCATAATTTATTAAAATTATGAAAATAATGTTTCATAACATTATTATGTGTTGCAGGTATTTTAGGAAGCCAAATAATAAATAATAATAAATTAATAAAAAATATATAAAAATAATCAATTTAATAAGTATTAAAATATTTATTTTGATCCAAATTTTTCCATTGCAATTTTGTATTATAGTGTGTTATGCTGAGCACAGTAATTAATACAGTTATTAAATTAGAAATAAATTACATGTTAAATGTAACTTAAATGTGTGTCTGTGTGTGTGTGTGTGTGTGTGTGTGTATATATATATATATATATATATGTATGTGTGTGTGTGTTTGTGTGTATATATAGTAGGAAGGTATAATGTATCTATTATACTGTAGCTGAATACAGTAAATATTGGACATGCATATGCACGTTTTTGTAGTTGTGATTTTTTTTCTTTTTTTATTTGCATTATTATAGTGTGCAAATCAAAAAAAAAATTATATTTGCAGTATTAAACATAATATCTCACAGTTTGTAATGTGTGTGTGTTTCAGTCTCAGTGTTTGCTGCGTCTGCGTTCAGAGATGGTTTCTCTCCAGTCTGAGCTGCTTAGTCTGTCCTCCAGCCAGCAGGGGGAGCTCCAGGCCCAAAGAGAAACCAGTCGCAAACTCCAAGAGAAATGTCGGGTCAGCAACATTCCCTCTATTTCCCCTTAAACACTTTCCACTGTCCTACATTGCCTTAACCCTTACAAGTGTAAATCAGGAGCCATTAGTGCTTAAGTCCATCCTTTCCTTCCCTTAGTTTGCCTCATTATTCTCTCTCCACAGCTCTGGTTTTAGTTGCTCTTTGTAGTATCAGCAGGTTACAGTTCCCCGTTACGTCCTTCAGGGCCTCCATACTGCACGACCAACAAAATGCTGGAGAAATGCCATTATGTAAAGAAGTGTTGAGAGGTTTAGAGGTTTTGTGCTGAATGCTGCTGTTCTCTGTGTGTGTGTGTGTGTGTGTGTGTGTGTGTGTGTGTGTGTGT
>CAIGQW010056839.1:7844857-7879304 GCA_903798125.1 Danio choprae | reverse complement strand
ACACACACACACACACACACACACACACACACACACACACACACACACACACACACACACACACACACACACTCAACACAGACAAACTCTAATCCAAAATATAGTGAGCTGCCTCAATAAGCAGCACTGCAAGGCATCACATTTTTCATGATGAAAGCAATCCCAGAATGCACCATGTCAAGCTCAGTGAAAATGAAAAATCCAAGAGCAAGAGGGTCAAACAAAGTAAAGACAAATAAATACAAGTGGTGTTTTATAAACAAATTATATATAATATGGGTTGTTTCCAAAGGAGCTTCCAAACAGGAATCAATATTACAGTTAATAATATAAGTTTACTGTTGAATCATTTCAATAAGTGTCATTAGCTGTGTTTCTATCAAAATATGCAAATTACTTACAAATAAACTTATGCGCAAAACTGGAATATTAAATAAAACATTTTGCAAATAAAGTAGTGCTCCCATACAATGATTCAAAGAGAACAAAAGTGTCACTCGCTGTCTAACCTATAACCCACCTGTCCTACTGCACCCAACCCGCGCTGAGCTGGGATCAAACCGGCGATTCTTTGCATGGGAGTAGGTTGCTCTAATGAGGAGGCTAAAGACCTCCTGGTTAGAGTAAAAGAAAAGAAAGTCTCTAGCGTCTGTCGGTAGAGCACCTTTTGAGGTCAAAGGAGTGAGGTCTTATCTGCATTGCACTTCGCTTGTGGCCTCCCTTACACTCACCCCCCTAAACCTCACTCCCATCCCGGACGAGCCTCCTGGTGTAACCCACCAGTCCTACTGCACCTAGCCTGCACTGAGCTGGGATTGAACCGGTGATTCTTTGCATGGGAGTCTGTTCCTCTAACAAGGAGGACCATGGCGTCTGTCGCTAGAGCACCTTTTGAGGTCAGAGGAGTGAAGTTTTACCTGCATAGCACTTCGCTAGCTGGCCTTCGTTACACTCAACCCCCTAAACCTCACTCCCATCCTGGACGAGCCCCCACATTTAACCAACTGATCCTACTGCACCCAACCCGCGCAGACCTGGGATCGAACCGGTGATTCTTTGCATGGGAGTCTGTTGCTGTAACAAGGAGGCTAAAGACCATGGCCTCTAGCATCTGTCGCTAGAGCACCTTTTGAGGTCAGATGAGTGAAGTTGTACCTGCATAGCACTTCGCTAGCTGGCCTCCGTTACACTGGCACCAAATATCAAAAACCAAAAGTATTTTTTTCTTAAAATGTCTCATTAAAAGTGTCATTACTCTTTACATTTTTGAGAGCGTCAATATGTAATGATATTTTAATGATAAACTCAGTGTGTACCACTGTAGTTGAGGTAAAAAATAATAACAATAATGACAGTGTTATAAAATATTTGACAATACTAGACATAAAACTTTTTATTTTTTGTGTTTGGTATTGTCAAGATGTCATGACAAAGACAAAAACAGGTTTTGATGTATTTGTTTGTTATGACAACTTGACAATGTCATTTTGCATTTAAAATGTCATTTCTGAGCAAATGACACTTGTTGACAGCTGTCATAAGCATGCATAAAATCTTATTCACATTCATGACGTGTGTCATGTCATGATTATAAAGGTTTAATGACAGTCTTATGAACATTATTTGAAAATGCTGCTGCTGTAAAGCACTTGGGTCAGTCTGGTGACTGTGTGAAATGTGCACTTTAAATAAATTGACCTTGACCTCCTGTCACCTGAAATCACACGTACATCTTCCCACCAATAAATATTGTCTTAATAGACATCCAAACAAGTCTAAAAATAGCCCAAAATGGTTTAAAAATGGCCTTGTTTTCCAGGTAGTGCATTTAAATATGGACCTGCATGCATTTACTTTGGTAAAAAGAGTTATTATTTGAAGAATGCAATATAATAATTCTGTTCGCAAGTTTATTTGATTCATTCAATATGCAAGTTATTTTTAAATGAATCATTTACGTGGACATCTTTCTGAGATTAGACACCTAATCAGTTAGACACAGTTCATTTAGAAGTTAATGAAATTAGCCACTCCACACGTCCCGATTGTACAGAAGACAAAAACAGTTGTTCTAAAGTCAGTTCACTGTTGATTCACTTCAGTAACTGCAAAGTTTCTCAATTTCCGAAAGAAGTTAGATTGAGCTATAAAGCAGTTCTACAGAAGACAATGGCGTCATTATTTACCCTGAGTCAGTTCGTTGTTAATTCAATTCAGTTCAACAACGTAAATGTTGCAAAAATTCAATTATGAAGCTAATTGAATTAAGCAGCGAAGCAGCTTTTACGAAGGAACATAGTGTCATTATTCAGCTAAATTCAGCTCTTGATCTTGCGTTACGCTCCTCCTCCATCTTTATCAGCCTTTCTGTTTTCCTCCTGTCCTCTCTGTACTTTATCCATCTATCTATCCATCCATCCATCCATTCTGTTTCTTGTTTCTTCCCTCATTTCTTCCCCATTCCCGTCTTCTCCTCATCCTAATCCTCCCTCTAGTATTCACTGGTGATGAGAGGCGAGATAGTGGAGGTTTTTGTACACCACCCCAAAAAATGATGGATGGATCCCGTGAACCATTGTAAACCTGAAGGCTTTTTGGATTACTTTGATATATGTTTTTTTATCTTTGAAAAAAATTGAGTCTGTCGCTGAACCGTGAACCTCCCGGAGACCTAATATATGAAAATAAATATTTGTTTAACACTGTCAGTCATGCAGGTGCGAGCGAGAGAGCGTTTGCTGTGAAGAAAGAGGAAGAGAGAGCATGTTGCAAGGCTTGTGTGGAAACGTCAGAGGGTGGATGAATAAGTGAGTGATGGTGTGTGTGTTTTCTTTTCGCATTTGAAACGGAGAAAAATGGAGTGAAACTGTGCAAAACGCAAGCTGTTAAAACAGGCTCTGTCGGGTCTAGCAGGGTTATTTTTGTATACATTATGTACAGTATTACTATATATATATATATTAGTATATTTTGAATGGGTGGTTTGTTTATGTCCATCTGTTGCTCTTTTTCACTTCTCCATTGCTCTATTTTCATTATTCACTATCAGCTGTTTTTCATCTCTGTCTCTTTATCATCCTGTCTGTTGTTCTGTCTGTCTGTTGCTCTTTCATTCTATCATTCTGTGTGTTGTACTGTCTATCTGTTGCTTTATCATTCTGTCTCTCATCGCCTGTTGTTCTGACTGTTGCTTTATCATTCTGTCCATTATTCATTCTCTATTATGATGTCTGTTGTTCTCATGATCTGTTGCTCTATTATCCTGTCTATCTGTTGTTCTGTCTGTTGCTCTATAGTTCTGTCTGTTGCTGTGTCACTACCTGTTGCTCTGTCTGTTGTTCTGTCATTGTCTGTTGTCCTGACTGTTACTATATCATTCTCTGCCATTCTGTCTGTTGCTCTATCATTCTGTCTGCCATTCTGTAATTCTGTCTGCTGCTCTCATTCTGCCTGTTGTTCTGTCTGTTGCTCTCATTCTGCCTGTTGTTCTACCATTCTGTCTGTTGCTCTATCATTCTATCGGTTGTTCTGTCTGTTGCTCTCATCCTGCTTGTTGCTCTATCATTCTGTCTGTTGTTCTGTCTGTCTGTTGCTCTATCATTCTGTCTATCATTCCGTCTGTTGTTCTGTAATTCTGTCTGTTGCTCTATCATTCTGTCTGTTGTTCTGACTTTTACTATATCATTCTCTGTCATTCTGTTTGTTGCTCTATTATTCTGTCCGCTGTTCTGTAAATCTGTCTGCTGCTCTATCATTCTGTCTGTTGTTCTGTCTATCTGTTGCTCTATCGTTGTCTGTCATTGTCTGTTTTTATTGGCTGTCGCTATGTCATTCTCTGCCATTCCGTCTGTTCTGTAATTCTGTCTGTTGTTCTCATTCTGTTGGTTGTTCTGTCTGCTGCTCTATCACTCTATCGATTGTTTTGTTTGTTGCTCTCATCCTGCTTGTTGTTCTACAATTCTGTCTGTTGCTTTATCATTCTGACTGTTGTTCTGTCCATCTGTTGCTCTATCATTCTGTCTGTCATTGTCTGTTGTTCTGACTTTCACTATATCGTTCTCTGTCATTCTGCCTGTTGCTCTATCATTCTGTCTGCCGTTCTGTAAATCTGTCTGTTGCTCTATCATTCTGTCTGTTGTTCTGTCTATCTCCTGCTCTATCATTCTGTCTGTCATTGTCTGTTGTTCTGACTGTCGCTATATCATTCTCTGCCATTTTGTCTGTTGCTCTGTCATTCTGCCTGTTGTTCTGACTATCTGTTGCTTTATCATTCTGTATGTTGCTCTATTCTTCTGTTTGGTCTATCATTTTAATGGTTGTTCTATTATTCTGTCCATGTTGCTTTCATTCTGTCTTACTCTATCATTCTGTCTGTCATTCTGTAATTCTGTCTGTTGCTCTATCATTTTGCCCATTGCTCTATCTTTCTGTCTGTCATTCTGTCTGTTGCTCTATTATGTCTGTTGCTCTATCATTCTGTCTGTCGTTCAATATGTTGCTCTATCATTCCATCTCTTATTTGTTCTGTCTATCACTCTTGTTCATTTTATTTGTCTCTAGCATTCTGTCGTGTTTATCTGTGATTCTATCTATCGCTCTATCATTCTGTCAGTTGCTTTGCTCATCTCTTTTTTTTCTTCTAGCATTTTGTCTATTGTTCTATCTGTCACTTTTTTATTCATCTCTCCATTGCTCTGTCATTCTGTTTTTCTATCTGTTGCTCTGTTTTTTTTTCATCTGTTTTACTTTGATTCTGTCTGTCACTATTTTTTCATCTCTGTCTGTTTCGGTTTCCCTATCATTTTGTCGTCTATCATTCTGTCTGTGGTTCCACCTTCTGGTCATTCTGTTGTTCATTCTCTCTCTCTCTCTCTCTCTCTCTCTCTCTCTCTCTCTCTCTCTCTCTCTCTCTCATTCTTTCATTCTACCTTTCTTTAAACGCTAATAGTAGTCCATGATGCTTGCAATGTCAAGGGTATGGGTTCAATTCCCCAGGAAAGCAATAACTGATTAAATGTGTACCTTCAACGTCATTGCCATTCGGTCACTATATCATTTTTATCTGTCTTACTAGATATTCTTTCACCTTGCTATCTTTCTATTCATCTACTGTTTCATGTTTATCATCCTAGCTAACCATCCATTGTGTAGCTATTGTTGTAGATATCATATCAGCAACTGATCTATTATTAAACCCATTGTTCTGGAGCTTTTCCACCTGTTGTTCTAACCACCTTACTATTGTTCGAGTGTTGCTCTTTATCATTCGAGCTATTTTCTAGCAATCTACCATACCATACCTTTTTTTTTCAGATTGTTGTAGCTATCAATCATTCTATGTAGATACAATCTTTCTTCTTTCCATTCTTTCTTCGCCAGTGTCCCTGCTCACTATTCATTTGTCGCTCTTTTGTTCTATCCATCTCTGTAGTCTCCTTGGACATATCACTTTCTCGGTTTATAAGATTTCTTTCACGGCACCCATGACTCTTTTTCTTTTTTGTCTGTCTCAACCTCTTGGTCGCTCGATACTCTCTGTGTGTCTTTCGCTCTTTCTGATCCAAGTTTCAACATGTTATTATGAAAGAAGCGTGGCCATCTTGTAAATTCATCTTTGGGGGGAAAAAAGGTTTTTGTTTTATTTTTATAGTTTTTAGTTACATTGTCTGAATTACACATTTCAGAGTAAATGGATTATCAGTGGGAAATGATGTTTGGGTGGGACTCCATTCTATATATCCATTATATTTTATTGGTTTATTGGCCAAGATGTTATTGGATAATATTATTTCCTCTGCCCACACAGCGGGAAAGTCATTTCAGAGGCAGAGAAAGTCGTTATATTTTGATCAAACATTATGAAAAACATTTTGTTCTCTTTATAATGAAATGTCCCAGTGATTTGTGTACAATAAATCCAAGCATGATTATTAGGAACGAGCATAGGATTTATGTAAATTACGATTTAAAAACAAAAGGAAAATAATTTGTCACGGCAATATAGATAATATAAATGTTTGCACAGCTTTGACCCCCCGACTGTAGTTTATAAAAATCTTTATCCAGAATTCATAAACTCTTGGAACAGTATAATATAAAGCTGGTGAAAAATCATTAAGATGCCACCTGGACGATTCTCATTTTCTCTGGATTTGAGATTATATATTTTATTAAAGCATAATTTTAGTTTTATTCTGTAAGCTACTGATGACATTTCAGGGCTCGCAAAATCTGGTAGCCCGATGTCCCGGGGCTATTGTTTTTTTTTTTTTTTTCTTCAGTCGGGCGACCAAAATCTATCTCCATCTGCCTGGTGGGCTATCTTAGTGGGAGGAAAAATATATATTTCAATGCCTTATACATAATTATCCACTTTGTGGGAGAATGTAGTGTTGTGCTGCTGATACGGCAGCAATAAATCCACTTGTTGATAAAAAAAAAAATGAGAGAAAAGCAACAATTTTATCAACTACCGCCCAATAACACAGTGTTTCTGTCAGTTTAATCACTTGTTCTGTACTAAAAAGCATGGCACTGAAGCACACAAACACTCGTCACTCACTCAGAGATCGACATAAGATTCAGAAATAGCCATTTCAAAAGAGTTTTAAATGTAATAATCATATGTTTTACATTTAAATCACGTTAACGTGTCTATAGCAGTATAAACAGCTCACATGCCAGCTGCAAATAATGACATTTATTGAACACAATAGAACATTTATTCAGGGACAATTAAAAAATTAATAAACTTAAAATTAAAGTATTTATAAGACATTAACTTCTTTCCTCTGAATTGTACAGAACTGTACAGTTTAGCACATGTCTTTCTTCTGGTTTGTAAATAAGCAGTTTCACATTATGTTAGGCCTGTCTAAGCTATATGCGAAAATAAAACTATATATCTTTATGCAATTATTCAATATTAAGATCAAGATTAGTCATTCAGACTAAAAACATTCATTTTTCAAGTATGCGAGTGTGCGAATCTCTAGCCTATAACAAATGCCATTATATATTTTTTTATTTAGTAAATGTATCTTTTTGTTTTTATTGAATAAATAATGTATTTTATATTTGGGCTACTTATATTCAGGCTGCGAGTATCTCCCAGAAAGGCTAACAGGAATGTAGAAATTTTGCGAGCCCTGCATTTATTTCATTTACTTTGGAAGAAATGCATAATAAATTTAATTTTAAAAAATTCTAATAATAATGATTAGCCATATAGAAATCTGATATGGCAAAATATGCTAATTATATATGTAAATTAGCAACGCATATTTAGGTTTCACACATAAAATGTAAAATGTGTTATTCCATTGGTTGAAAAAATCTAATTAAATCTGGTGCCAGACGGGCTGGTCTGAGTATTTCAGAAACTGCTAATCTACTGGGATTTTCACGCACAACCATCTCTAGCATTTACAGAGAGAAAATATCCAGTGACACATATTTCCAGTACCTAGGTGCATCTATGCCATGAAGGATTAAGGCAGTTCTGAAGGCAAAAGGGGGTCCAACCCAGTACTAGTAAGGTGTACCTAATAAAGTGGCCGGTGAGTGTATATATATATATATATTTATATATGTGAAATCCAAATATGAACTTGTATGTCATATGTAATTTACATAGATTGCACTATTTCAGATTTTTATACGGCCAATAATAATTTAAAATCTATAACTTTTGTATTATAATAATTGCAGAGGTATGTTGAACTGTTCTTTAGCACAACTTCTGAGGAAGTTTTCTTCGAGTTGTCGTTGAATAGAGGTGTAATGAGTGCTGAAGGTTGCAGGTTTGCGGTCCGTTGCTGATAGATAAAAAGATGAAGTTCTCATTCTGTCACTCTTTCATGCTGTCTTTTATCTGTCTGCATGTTCTTTCTTCCTCCCTCTTTCTAAGGCTCAAGGCCGTCACCCTGCGAGCGCAGTGATAGATTAGTGGGCATATCGCGTGTGTGTGGATATTCGTGTGTGTGTGTGGGTTCTGTGTTTTTATATAGTGTGTTTGTGGCTGTGTGTGTGTGTGTGAGCTAGGGCAGAGTTGAGGGACTCATTCAGTGTCTGGTCGTTTATCTCCTTCTTCCTGAGGCTCTGTGAATTATTACCTGCCTGCCCTGCGGAGACAGTCCCATCATGGAGCTCTCCACTGAGGCCTGTCGCGGAGCTCCATGATGGTGCTTATCATGCACCTGCATGCTGAGGCCCTTCTCTGAGTTCTCAAGATTTGACTTGACCTTCTTGTAAGACGTGAAGTAGTTAATGCTCACTGATAACCCAAAAAAAGTTTCTGCAAACTTGGATCATTACGAGGATTAAGCCACATATCCCGACTTCTAGATTAGATTTTTTTCAATATCTAAAAAAATATTAAATGTCTGTAGTTTTTTGGAGTGTGCACTTAAGCCAAATAAAAATTTTGGTTTGAAAATGTAACATTTGAAGGGGAAAAAAAAGGTTTTAGTTAATTGTCAGAGTTATTACCAGTAATAATTAAAATAACTTAAATGTTTACAAAATTATTATAATTAAAAATTTTAGAAAATGTTACATTTTAACTAATTGTCAATAGAAAATAGCAGTTTTTACTGAATTTATCTTTAAAATGACTAACTTATAAATGCGCATATATAAATGCATATTGTGTATAGTACAAATTGTAAAATATTAGTATCTAATATTAGTATATATTAGTAGTTTAGAATTTAATATAATCATTTATTCCAGTGATTTTAAAGATACATTTTCAGCTTCATTACTCCAGACGCTCTAATATTAATAATGATAATTATTATTATTAATAATAACTTTAATAATTAATAACAATTATTGGTAATAGTAATAAAAGCAATAACGACTGTAGTAATAATTTCATTTGAAACTACATACAATAAAAAACAGTTATTTAAAATTGTAACAGATATCTAACATTTTTTTTTACATTTAATAAATGCCGCCTTGATGAACAGAATCATTTTCTTTAAAAACAAAAAAAACAAAAACCCCAAACTTTTGACCGGTGGTGTATAAACAAATACAATTTACACCACCTTTTAAAAAATGCACAATAGATATAATAATAATAATAATAATAATAACACTGTTAGCGCTGTTTCTAAAACAAGTATGATGGATGTTAATAATGATTTCTGCCTCATGAGAACCCATAAACAGCTTCACTCCTTAATTATTATTCATATTTTGTCTATATGCGTGTGTGTGTGTGTAGCTGTTGGCTGATGTGTTGGTTTATCTCTCCAATCGTGTCCTGAACTGTCAAGCGTTTATCCTGAGGGTGGCAGTAGCACACAGAGGCCAGAAACTGAAGCGTTCATGCGTGTTTGTGAGATAGTGTTCAGAATGCACGAGTGAACCCACCGCGCATGTGTGTGTGCGTGAGTTATATGTTACTGCTTTCTTCCTGCAGCACAGAGAAAGAGAGAAGATGCAGCTTAGAGAGCAGGTGTGTGACACTTCACACTTCAGTCTCATGAATTAAACATATGTGTACGGCTGAAACTGTGTGTGTGTGTGTGTGTGTGTGGCTTTTATAAAAGAGTCGCTCCACTAAAAGCTGTGTGTGTGTGTGGAAATAAATTGTGCCTTTGTTTTCAGGGATAGAACAGGGGTTTCGTCTTTCATGTCAGCAGAAAAGATGAATATTGATTTCTGATTTCAGCCACAATCCTCTGCATACACTCGTCCACTAACCACTACATTAGTGCAGATGACAGAGAGTTAAGACCACAAACATTGCCATTTGAAATCACAGTTGGATTAGTTGCTATTTTATGTTATAAGATTTGCTAAAATCAAGAAGGTCGCTGGTTCGAGCCCCGGCTGGGTCAGTTGACGTTTCTGTGTGGAGTTTGCATGTTCTCCCCGTGTTGCGTGGGTTTCCTCCAGGTGCTCCGGTTTCCCTCACAAGTCCAAAGACATGCGCTATAGGTGAATTGGGTAAACTAAATTGTCCGTAGTGCATGAGTGTGTATGGGTGTGTATGGATGTTTCCCAGTGATGGGTTGCAGCTGTAAGGGCATCCGCTGCGTAAAACATATGCTGGATAAGTTGGCGGTTCATTCCGCTGTGGCGACCCCAGATTAATAAAGGGACTAAGCCGAAAAGAAAAAAAATGAATGAAATGAATTTGCTAAAATACAAAAAAACAAAAACAAGATTGCTATAGATAGACAGACAGATGGATGGAGACAGATGGATGGAGACAGATGGATGGATGGATGGCTAATTTAAAAATATATGTTGCATATATGACAAAACAATTGGCAATTATGGAAGTTATGTGCATTCTTATTAGAATTAGTGTAGGTATGAAAATTCAGAAACTTTACTTGAAGGCTATAATTATGTCATGACTTTTATAACAGCATCATTCGTATTTTTCTTGACCTCAACTAAAGCGGCGCAAATTGAATTTGTCATTAAAATGTCATTTAATATTAACGATCTTTGTTACAGCAAATTCCTTGTTGATTTCGCTGTCTCCATTAGATATGGTTTTTAGACTCAGTACACTTCGATTCATTTTTATTCTTGCTTCCAAAACATGTTCCAAAACAAAGTACTTCACAAAGCTTTCTCAATGTCCTCCAAAGAAGCGTTTGAAAACTGTGTCTCTACCTACTGGCATGCTTCTTGCTGATGTTCAGCATGTTCAGCTGATATTGACTCTCCTACAGTGCAGTGACTAGTATGCCCCATAGGTGGCAGCACAACAGCTGGAAAAAAACAGAGACCTAATAATAATAAAGAAATAAAGAAATAAAATTAAAAGATTGTATGACATAGGGCTGGGCGATAAAATCGATATCGGCATTTATTGACCGAACACCATTGTCAATAACGATTTAAAAAAAAAAATTTTTTTTATGAAAAGAAGTTTTGGTATGAAGGCTATAGTTTTATTAAAATGTGGCTGCTGCGCGCGCGCGCGCGCGCCTTCGAAGGAATGCCAATAAGCTTAGGGTGTAAGTTTGTTATTTCCAATGGAGGCGCACGACTTGTACAACTCGCACGTGGTGTGCAAGCAGCGAACACGTGACGCACGCACATTTTCCAAGCACACCTAGTTGAAAAACATCTGAACTTTTCCGAATGCCACGAGTGCATCGCGATTCATTTAAGTAGAACTAACCAATCTGCTTCACACTTTGTATGGAATATACACATTTCAGTAATAACAGTAATAACGGCAGACTAATTACCTCAGACAAACACTTTTTTTCCATAAACTTGTACCATAGCTGCAGCAATGGTTTGTCCGTTTGTCATCCTCGGAGAAAACTGTTGATGGTCTCCTACTTACGAGAGACGCCAGAGGAGCACGAGCGCAAAGCGCATTGAAAATGGTGAAGTAAACCACGCACTTGCGCTTGTCACTTCAGGTCAGAATAACAATACATGCGAAAGTAAGTGCCGTATAGCAGCAGTGAGGAGATTGTAAATATAAAAGGATGTAAGGATGTCGCCAGAGTGGCTTTTTGGTTTCTTTTCTTGTGCATCCCAGCCACTAGCTCCTCATCTGATTTATCAAGATTTTGTAGCATAGGGTTAATGTAGTCTTCACAATTTGTAATATTGCAATATGTATTTGAATAATGATGGTTAGTTCCTATACTTGAAAGCTCAGATTTGATTGATTATCATAATTTGTTTTGTTTACAGAGTTTGAGGTTTACTGTATCATTATTATTGACACCTTACAGATGTTGATCTATCTTTACCATTGCACACACTTTGTAGCATTTTATTTATCAAGTTTAAGAGTCTCTTTAACACTTATGTTTATTTTATTATAAAGAGATCAAACATTTTGTTTAAATATTTTAGTTTTTGACTATTAAAACTATTTGCTTTAGTGATGCTGGTAAATTAAAACAAAGTGGCGAAATAAATAAAAAAATCCTAATATTCCTAATTGTATTGTTAAAAAATATTCAATAATTATAGATACCGAATGATATGAAACATGATATTGTGATCATTCTTTTCTGCAATATCGCCCAGCACTAGTTTGACAGATTGTTGACACTTTTAGTGAGAAATCTTTATGAAAAATTCGGAAAAAAGTGACGAGAACTCAATTATATTGGCCTCATGACATTCATGTTTATGACAGGTTTATGACAGTCATGTTGTCAAGTTGGTATGACAAAGACATCTCAAACAGTGTAAGCTTTATACATTTAAAGTGACATAAATGAGTGAATGAGATTTAATTAGCTGTCATAAACATGCTTAAATTCTCATTCGTATTTGTGACGTCATGTTTATAACACTCCTATGAACACCCCTTTAGGAAAAGTGTTTCCAAAACTTCAATATGTATCATACATCAAATGGCGAGATTTTATGATCAAATATTGGCCTTTTTCCCTTCTAGTTTATGACTAATAGAGTCCTCTTGACAGTGAATGAAAGTTAATGAGTGAAGTGATGAACACCTGCTGTGAACAAGCAGAATTACATCAGCTTTAGATGAGATCAACTATAATAAATGCATTCATTCACACACGGGTCCTGCTGCTAACTACCAGATCAAAGTTGCATTGATGTTTCTTTCATTAATGTGTTGGATTACTGGAGTTAATTCTACTTCAACAAGTCATTTATTCATTCATTCATTTTCAACCGCTTTTCCGGAGCCGGGTCGCAGCGGCAGCAGTCTTGGGAGAGAAACCCAGACTTCCCTCTCCCCAAACACTTCCTCCAGCTCCTCCGGGGGGATCCCGAGGCGTTCCCAGGCCAGCCGAGAGACATAGTCCCTCCAGCGTGTCCTGGGTCTTCCCCGAGGCCTCCTCTCGTTGGGACATGCCTGGAACACCTCCCTAGGTAGGCGTCCAGGAGGCATCCGAAACAGATGCCCGAGCCACCTCAGCTGGCTTTTCTCGATGTGGAGGAGCAGCGGCTCTACTCCGAACTCCTCCCGGGTGACAGAGCTCCTCACCCTATCTATAAGGGTGCGCCCTGCCACCCTGTGAAGGAAACTCAATTCGGCCGCCTGTATCCGAGATCTTGTCCTTTTGGTCATGACCCAAAGCTCATGACTATAGGTGAGAGTAGGAACGTAGATTGACCGGTAAATCGAGAGCTTTCCCTTTCGGCTCAGCTCATCTCCTTCTTCACCACAAATGACCGGTACATTGACCGCATTACTGCTGCCGCTGCACCAATCCGCCTGTCAATCTCACGTTCCATCCTTCCCTCACTCAAGAACAAAACCCCAAGATACTTGAACTCCTCCACCACTTCAACAAGTATACATTTATAATAGACTCAAGTTAAATAAGTTTGCAGTAGGAAAATGCTCTCATTACGAACATGTTAAATATTATTTGATGAACTGAAATGAAAGTTGATCAGTTTGATATGGTTTCTGCAAAAGAAATTCAATCTTTTTTTAATATACACTGAAAAAAATTGGAAATCATTGAAAAATGTAACAATGAACTTTCATTAATAAATGGTCCTGATTAATATTTGTTTATTTATTTTAACCTTCAGATTACAGGTTTTCAAACAGTTGCTGGCCAGTTGGATCTTGATGTACAAGTCTTGATGTATAAATGTAAAAACAAAAGTACCTTTATGACTGGTTTTGTTGCCACATATACAGAAAACGTACTGGTAACTTTATGCCAGGACTTTTTTTTTTTTTACCTTTTAATGTTTTTATTTATTTATTTTATTTTTTATTATTTTACTATAAAATAGTAATTTAGCAATTATTTTAAGGGACACATTCTTTTATTCGTTAAAAATAGTTTTTCAGTTTAGTAATTAAAAACAATTAAAAATAACATCATTTAGTAGCAATTTTAATGACTTTTTTTTATTTACCTTTTTTTTTTTTTTTTTTTTTTTAATCAATTTTAAAAGGACATTCATCCCAAAATAAAAATTGCCTTATTTACTCTCCCTTGTCATTGATTAAACCTTTGGGTTTCTTTCTACTGTTGAACACACAAGCAGATATTTTAAAGAATGTTGCTTGCTGGCACTCACTGACTTCCATAGTAAAAAAAAAAACAAATGCCATGAAAGTAAATGGTTGCCAGCTATGTGATACCATAACAAAATATATTTTTGTGTTCAACTATAGAAACTCAAATAGGTTCTGAACAAGCAAAGGACATTTTTAGATGATATTTAACAAAACCGCAGAACACTCTTGCAAATTACAATGATGCCAAAGCTACCCTAGCAACACCTTGGCAACCACCCAGACCAGTCATGTCATGTCACAGCATTGACTTTAACAAACACCGCTCACTTTTTAAAAATCATTCATATTCCTGACATGTCATGATTATAACCTTATGAACACCCCTTCAAGGGTGATCATCATTTATTGGGTGAAATTTAACAAAGCAGAACACTCTCAACTTAAAACAATGCCAAAGCTACCCTAGCAACACCTTGGCAACCACCCAAACCTGTCATCAGACCCTATTATGTCACAGCATTGACTTTCACAAACACCACACATACTTTCTCCAGAATTGACATCATTTCTCCATTCCTCCGGCAGGTGTAACAGCAGTCTTGATCCCGCGGTTGGACCTGGTGATCTCTCTGGTGGGTGCAGTGAGCAGCTCAGCATTAGCGCTGGTTTTCCCTCCTCTGGTGGAGCTGATAGCGTTTCCCAGTCAGCCTCTTCCACCGATGCTGCTCCTCAAAGACATCTCCATCGCCGCTCTTGGCTTTATCGGCTTCCTCACAGGAACGTATGTGACGGTGGAGGAAATAATTTATCCAGATGTCCAAGGACAGACCCGTCTCCATGATGACGGGAACTGGACCACAACCACTACCTCAACACCCTGAAGACCACGTCCACAAATGAAGGACCAATCAAATTCCATGTATAAACAACACGCTGCCGCTTTTTTAATACCGTAACAACAGACACTTCTTCCTATAGCTACGTTTCTCAATCCCGGTCCTCATGCTCCTCAGCTCTGCACATTTCATTTGTTTCTTTTTTTTATGTCTAATTCGACAACAAGTGCCCTGCAAAATAGACTCCACAGGATGTTCCGCCATAATTTCTGGAAGCATATAAATGTTTCAATCAGACTGCATTGTAGCGTGTGAGATCTGGATTATATTGTACTTATTCATGGAAGTATGTCACACTTAACTCCATGAATGAGCATTCTGAAGTGAAATAAAGGTTTCTCGTGTTTTGGGAGAGTGTAATGGAGAAAGGACTAGAGAACAATGCACACTGCGTAGGGATGTCAAGCTACGGTCACACTGCACTTTTGCCCCATAGACTTAAAATAATAATTAAAAAGAAAATTGTATAGCGCCTTTAAAACTTCATTGTCAAAGCAATTTACACTTAAAAAATGACAAGGATAACAGACAATAAACAGTTTTGCAGGAGATTAAATTTATATGGCGTCACGGTGGCGCAGTGGGTAGCACGATCTCTACAATGTGGAGTTTGCATGTTTTCCCCATGTTGGCGTGGATTCCCTCCAGGTGCTCCGGTTTCCCCACCAAATACATGCGCTATAGGTGAATTGAATAAGCTAAATTGGCCGTAGTGTATGTGTGTGAAAGAGTGTGTGTGGGTGTTTACCAGTGTTTGGTTGCGACTGGAAGGGCATCTGCTACATAAAAAAAACATATGCTGGATAAGTTGGCGGTTCATTCCGCTGTGGCAACCACTGATAATAGAGCGACTAAGCCGAAAAAGAAAATGAATGAATGAATGAATAAATAAAAATTATATATATATATAAAACGTAAGACAAGACAGAAACATTGTAACCATAAAACCGATCAAAAAATACACACACTTCACAAACAGACGAGACAAAAAAAAAAGAGTCTTCTGGAATACTTTAAATTCCTTAAAAGATTTTTACATTACATTCCCTAAAAGATTCATATGCATCCGAATGCTGCAGACCAGAAATGCAGGCTTATGCGACAAGTTTCTCATGTTGCTGTATTTCAAAGTTCTTAGCTTGGTGAACTCTGACCCTCGAAATCACATTACTTAATTGCAAGAGACCAATAGAAGAATAAAACATGACCTCTCTCTACAGAAAATTAATATATGGAGCAATCACTCACTTTATCGATGCCTAATCATCGTTTTATACCACCCCTTTTTGTTGCGTGCTCAAACTCTACAGTAGTGTTGTCAAAAGTATTGATTTCGGTACTGAAATTTTTAAAAACGCAAACATTTGAGCACTGTTGAGCAAGTTCTTAGACACTGCTGATTGGCTATTGTGTTCATGTGCTCAACAGAAATGACTGCGATTGGCCATGAAGGTCATCAGTTTACCATTCTTCATCGCTAGTCACATAGTGCCAACACAGATACATAGACACTGGAGCGTTTCAAAGCCACGTCGATACTTTTGACAATACTACTCTAGAGTAGTGCTGGGCAGAGTGAGGCTTCAAAGCAAATGTATCAAGGCTTTGAAACGTTTCAAAACCCAACTTTACAATGACATCTAGTAGTTATTTTCTATGTGTTGCCTTTAAACAACTCCAACCAACTTCAATATATCCATTTCAGTACTGAAATTGTTTAAAAACACCCATTTCCCACAAGCAATTGAACACTGTTGAGCATGTTATTAAACACCTCTGATTGAATATTGTGTTCATGTGCTCGACAGAAATGACTGTGATTGGGTGTGAAGATCATCGGTTTACCACTCTTCATTGCTGGTCATAGAGTGCCAATACAGATACACGGAGACTGGAGTGTTTCAAAGTCGCATTGATACTTTTCACAACACTAGAGTAGTGCTGGGCAGAGCGAGGCTTTGTGAAACACTGAAACAGTCGAAGCAAATGTGTTGAGGCTTCGAAACGTTTCAAAACCCGACTCTACAATGACATGTAATGGTCATTTATTAAGTATTGCCCTTAAACACCTTCAACCAACTTCAATATATTGATTTCGGTACTGAAAGTTTTTTAAAACACTCATTTCCCGCAAATAATTGAGCACTGTTGAGCAAGTTCTTAAACATCGCTGATTGGCCATTGTGTTTACATGCTCAACAGAAATGACTGTGATTGGCTGTGAAGGTTATCGGTTCACCACTCTTCATCGCTGGTTACAGAGTGGCAATATTGATATACGGACACTGGAGCATTTCCAGTGGATACTTTTGACAATACTACTCTAAAGTAGTGCTGGGCAGAGCAAGGCTTTGTGAAACACTAAAACAATCGAAGCAAATGTGTCGAGGCTTTGAAACGTTTCGAAACCTAACTCTACAGTGACATCTACTGGTCATTTGTTAAGTAAAGCAATCATAGTAATTTAAAATGTTTTATTTTATTGCTCGGTTCTTGTGTGTTTTGTTTTAACATTAGTCTGACATCCGGATTAACTCTTTGTGAATAAATATGTGTTGTTTTGGTCATAAAAAAAATCAACATTGATAAAAGACATTAAGTTACAAGTTCTGAATGCTTGTAAAAGCCAGGATTCAAACTCAGGTCACTCACAGCACAGTTGCATTATGCACGCACGCACGCACGCACGCACGCACGCACACACGCACAGTCCACTAAGCCAGTGTTTCCCAACCCTGTTCCTGGAGGCACACCAACAGTACATAGTTCGGATGTCTCTCTTATCTGACCCATTAACTTCAGCTTTTGGAGTCTCTTCTTACGTTCAGATGAGTTGATTCAGGTGTGTTTGATTAGGAAGAGATTGGAACGTGTACTGTTGGTGTGCCTTCAGGAACAGGATTGGGAAACACTGCACTAAGCTACAGGAGATAATGGTTTTGTTTCCCCCCATCAATGAAACGCAGATTAGCTAGGTCCTTAGCTACCGATCCTTTGAATGGCTTTAATCACGTGACCTGGGTGTTTCGAAACCTCTGCGGCTCGGTACACAGTTCATACACGGAGCTCTTCTAACTAGCTGGATATCCGAATCAGCTGTGTTAAATCAAAGAGACATGCAAAATATGCAGATTGGAGTGGGGCGTGAGGACGGGGATTGAGAAACGATGTCCTATAGGAAGTGAGTGACTGCTGCTCTGGGATGGAGAACTTGTCTTTTCTGTCTTGAGGTGGTTTTTTATTGCTCAATATTTTTTCCATTCCACATGCACATGCCCAAGGTGTGCTGCTGTAGCATGAACGTATGTGTGCGCGAGTGAGTGATGGTGTGTACGGGGAATATTATTCTCCGTACAGCCGTATGGACTTTCCATGACTCCACCCCCTGTTCCTCGATGGAATGGCTTTTACTCCATCGGGTCACTGGACCGTATAGCATGACAAGCCGTCAGCATTAACCACTGCGGGAGAGCGCCAGAGAAATATTGCACACTGTAAAGAATGTACGTTCCCGCTGTCTAGAGCTGTTATTAATAAACTAATCATTCCTCCTGAGGCTTGTGATATTTAAGTTTTTTTTTTTTTGTTCCTTCTCTCTTTGACCGTGGCAGGATTCAGTGGGAATAATGAGTATTTTAATTACTGACAAACATTGCACAAATGTAGTGCGAGAGCCTTTATACTGTTAAGTAAAAATCCACTCGCTCTGATTTTAGCAAACGAGCACATTTGCATATTTGCAGATCTATTCAGGAGCCGTATCGACCGCATCAGTGGTGTACAATATGTGGAGGTGAATTTGCACAGACATCATTTTCATGCTGTTCCTCGGTTTGTGAAGACAAGCAAAAATCGTGTTTGCACTAATGCACATACAACAAAAGACTTTTTAGTTAAAGCTCTTAACTACTTTAGTATGAAAATGTCTTTGTAAATAATCCCATTAGTAATGTTTTCTGATTGTTCCCAAGGATGCAGAAGGTGGATTCCCCAACCACTTTATCAGCATAATTATTGGTTTTCAATCCTACTTTGTTTTTCTTGTTTCTATTTTACGGGTAAAGTTTTAAAGGGACAGTTCTCCCAAAAATGAAAATGTACTCTGTGTACTCTCTAAAATATGAAAACCTGTAACCATTGACTTCCATAGTAGGAAAAACAAATACTATGAAAGTCAATAGTTACATAATTTTTCTAAATATCTTCTTTTGTGTTTAACAGAAGAAAGAAACTCATAAAAGTTGGAAACGAATGATGAGTCAATGATGACCGAAATGTTATTTTTATGTGAACTATCACTTTAAGTTCAGGGTACATTTACATAGTGTACTAAAACTGAAGCATTTTGCATACAGATGACAACTGTCAAAATTATACCTGCTTACACATATCCGCAAAAAAACAACAACTAAATACTCTGTCAACTACTGGCCTGGGACGTCATTTGGTAAGGAAGAGTCTTACTGCAGCTCTGTTAGACTATAGCAATGCAGAGGTTGTGGTTTTGATTCCCGGAGAAAGCAAGAACTGATAAAAGGTGTGTCGTGTCAATGTAGTGCAAGTGGCTTTCCTTAAAAGTGTCAGCCAATCTCATAAATGTTAACCAACACTCTGCTCCTGCATACTAGAGGTTGACTCATATTGGATTTTGCCAGTATGATAGTTATTTGGACCGTACTTGCTGATAACTGACCCATAGTTGACTAATAATTAACCAATAGTTGATCATTGATTTTCACCTCTAGAGGTCGGTCTTGCATTATATAACGACAACAGACCCTCTCAGCCACTCCAGTAACAGACACAACCAAGAAAAGCTATCGGCAGGGATATTTTCCGATAATCAACTATCGGTGCCGATACATCTGCAAAACTGATACGTTGCTTTCCTTAAAAGTGTCAGCCAAACTCATACATGTAAACAAACACTATGCTCCTGCATTCTAGAGGTTGACTGATATTGGATTTTTGTCGATATGGTATTTGGACCGTGCTTGCTGATAAATGATTAATTAACTGATAGTTGATCATTGATTTTTGCCTCTAGAGGTCGGTCTTGCATTGTATAATGACAACAGACCCTTCTCAACCAATCCAGTAACAGACACAACCAAGAAAAGCTATCGCCAATAACAATTCATAAATGTAAACTAACACTCTGCTTCTGCATACTTGAGGTTGACTGATATTGGATTTTGCCAATATGATAGGTTGGACCATACTTGCTAATAACCGATTAATTAACCAATCAATAATTTTTGCCTCTAGAGGTAACTCTTGCACTGTATAACGATAACAGAGCCTTCTCAGCCACTCCAGTAACAGTCACAACCAAGAAAAGCTATTGTCGATAACCGATCTGGGTTCTGGGAATCGACTATCAGTGCAGATTAATCTGCAAAACTGATACATCGGTCAACCACTACTGCTTACTTTTTTTGTTGCTTTTTCAAGCACATACTAATGCATATAGACTGAACACATAATATATAATTGTTTATGACATCACTGTTTTCACAGTCATTTTTAAATGATCTCATTTATAAGTCGGATGAAAGTGTCTGCTAAATGAACGATTGTAAAAGGTTAACATTTTAGGCCCCCAAAATGGCGTTCCTGTATAACTACCAATGCATTGTCAAAAATGCATAAATAGTTTGGCTTTAGTGTCATAATACATAGACTTAGTATTATGGGGTGCAGTTAACTAGTGCCTTTTATCAATATTTAACAGGATTAAATTTAACTTGTGCTTCATATGAAAACAGCACTAACTTTTATCCAAAACTAATTAGCTGAAATTACAAAACAAACCCAAAATTGGGTTGCTTTTGACCCAAATTTGGACCAAATATGAACATAACTGCTAAGTAAAAGTTTTACTTCTAAGTGTATTTTTTTTAAAACAAATGTTAACCTCACATTTGGGTTTATCCATGTTTGACCCAAAAAGAATGGTCAATAAACCCCAACTTGGCAAAGAATTGTATTTTACTTCAAAAAAGTAGCCTAGCCAAAGCAGTGAAATGAAAATGTTTAATTATCATGTGCATTGCAAATGAATTATTAGTGTAAATACATTTAGCCTTATTTTCTAAACCTGATTTTGTCTTGAATTCTTATTACTCAGACAACGCAAAAATAAATGCACTGGTACTTAATAAGTTGCAGAAATTTGTCTTATTTGAACTTCCATATTTCCATGTGAAAAAGAATAATCAATGCAGATAAATCTAGGCCACTGCTTGATTTTTAGCCACTGGGAATTAATTGAATGGCAAACAATGTGTATTTACACCAGAACGGAGCCTGGTTGAGAAATTAAGGAGACTCTGTGATGTCAGCACGGGATACAATTCATCACAGCGCCGGTGGAACGCATTCGATTTTGATTAAAGATCACGAATCCCACATTTTTTAGTCATTGGACTAATGCGCACTAATGAATCATTAACGATAAGACCCGCTACGTGCGTTAAGAATGTAAATCGGGTCAATTGAACAAGGAAAGGTGTAATTTTCAAAAAGCCTCAACGCCTTAATTAAATTCCATAATTGCTCCTTGTCAAAGTATCGAAAACCATCATCAGTGTCACAATTGAAACGTGTCCGCCGATTGCCAAATTTAATAAGCCTGCTTTACGTAGAAAAAAAAATTCAGATCCGTCCAAGTCACCTGAGGTCTGGACGTTTCCTTCTATTTCTGATTAATTAAATAGATCTGGAAAAAAGCTCCAAAGTGACACCAGACAGGCCTTTCTCGCGGTCTCTCAGCCTCTCTCTCCGGCTTTGGCTCATTAGTCGGGTCTTGTTTATATTCTCCTCATGTTTGCTCCTCTCTCTGCAGAAAGCTGGACACCTGACAACTGGCACGCGACACACACAGAGAGAGAAAGAGAGAGAGAGAGGCTGATAGAATATGAAAAGCGAGAGGCAAAACACTCGGATCAGAGAGAGATGGAGCAAATTAGAAGCTGAAAAATAGAGGGAGATGGAGGGAGGGAGGAGGGAGGGAGGAAGAAAAGGACGGGGGAGAATTTTTGCACGAGAGCACCGAGTGCGTGAGGGGAGTCTGTCTGGCACGTGAGGACAAAAATAGACTCCTGCGAGCTAAATATAGCGCAGATCACAGAGCCAGCGAGATGGAGAGAGAGTAAGAAAGGACTCGCCCGCTCTTTTGGAAATCATTTCTGAAGGAGCGCACGGAAATCTATTTTAGACGTGTGCACGAAATTTAACATCTATCATTCAAATGAGAGCAGTAGGACTCACTTTAAAAGTGTGCATAATTCAGAGGAAAGGCTTGCAACGTGACGGGTATTTATAGGCGATGCAGCCCACGATGAAGTATATTTAGAGTTTCTGTCTTTCTTTTTTTGGTCGATCTGACACGTCTGTGGAGTTCTTTGGCATGTGTATATATATGCGATCACCGGCTCATCTGGAGGGCCAGAGACAAATGAAGACTCCGTTCGATTGGTGCACGAGTTTTGGCTCACATGAGCAATGATGAAGTGAATTTTCAAGTTTCAGAGGGAGAGCAGACGACAGATTGGGAAAGACATTTTCAATTACGCCACATCATTGATTGACAGTAACCAATCTCTTATGGCTAGAGTAAAATAATTAATACACCACAGCATTTTTAGATTGTGTCATTAGTGTTTCCATCCACCTATTTTAATGCGCATTTTGGAATATCCAGTCTGACCTCACGAGGAAACGTATCTATTTTATGTTCTGTTTAGTGGCTAAGTATCTCCCCATATTGTTTGAGCATTATAATTCTTGCTATAGCCCTTAGTGTATGAGTACAATGAAATGCATGGATTTCTACCATGTGAACCAGAGTGTGTGTGTGTGTGTGTGTGTGTGTGTGTGTGTGTGTGTGTGTGTGTGTGTGTGTGTGTGTGTGTGTATGTCTACAGAAGATGGAGTGAGACGGATGTGTCTACCCGCAGTGATCAGTAATGGATGAGCTGGTCAAGGCTTGGCTAAACGTTCAGAGTAACGGATGGGAAGAGTCAAGTCTGTCTAAACGCACACAGAGCCCGTCTGTGTTGACTGACAGGTCATCTGTGGCTCCCAGAACACACCATGTGTCGTCATTTCACATCCTGGCTCAAAATCACCGCCATCAATATTCTTTCTGTATATGGGCTTGTGTAACAAAATAGGATTGTTTACCGTTTGACGAATCTGAATGCAGCAACGTTGAGGAAAATTGCCTGAATTGCCCTTCAGGGATCAGTAAAGCATCCTCCTATCAGGCATCAATTCCTCGTTTTGCAAGTCAAATTTGAGACGATGATAGAAAAGACTTCGAATTTGAGTCACGTATCAAATTACAGGGTTGGATTTTGATTTGTGGATAAAAAGTCTACAATACTGAGGCTAGTAAAATATTATGCAGCAACGCACCTGAAACAAATTAATAATAAATATGAAACATTAGCTCAAAACATACATAGACCGTACACTAGCTATAAGTTTCGAAACAGAGCTTATAGCATTGGTTTTATTACAAGTCTGTTATCAGGGAAATAGGTTTTCAAGCATTACAAACTTTCAAAGTGCATCGCTGCTTTAAATTTAGTGATTGTCCTCCATACATTAGCATGTGTTTACAAATAGCTATATATATTTTTAAACCATGAATTGCATAAGACACCTACTAAAAATCAGTCAGTGTAACTATATTTTATGTACGCAAAATCTTGTCATGGTATCTTTTTAATTAAATGATTCATGTTCCATTTAACCCATGGGTCTCAAACTTGATTCCTGGAGGGCCGCAGCTCTGCACAGTTTTGCTCCAACCCTAATCAAACATAGCTGATGCAACTAATCGGAACCGGAAGCCACTTCGCGTGACGTCACAAGCAGATAGACTGCTGTTTGATTGGTGGTGGTTGGAGCTAAACTATGAGCTGTGGCCCTCCAGGAATTGAGTTTAAGACCATTGGTTTAACCCCTGAACTGTTATGATCCCAAAGGTGTTCTTCAGTACATTCATTTATTCATTTTCTTTTGGCTTAGTCCCTTTATTCATTAGGGGTCGCCCCAGCGGAATGAACTGCCAACTTATCCAGCATATGTTTTAAACAGCGGATGTCCTTCCTGCTGCAACCCAGTACTGGGAAACACCCAAACACTCACATGCACACACATACGATACGGCCAATTTCATTCATTCATTTTCCTTCGGCTTAGTCCCTTTATTCATCAGGGGTCGCCCCAGCGGAATGAACTGCCAACTTATTCAGCATATATTTTACACAGCAGATGCCCTTCCACATGCAACCCAGTACTGGGAAACATCTATACACACTCATTCACACACATACACTAGGCCAATTTAGCTTATTCAATTCACCTGTACCTCATGTCTTTGGACTGTGGGGAAAACCGGAGAACCCGAAGGAAACCCACGCCAACATGGGGAGAACATGCAAACTCCACACAGAAATGCCAACTGACCCAGCCGGGACTCAAACCAGCGACCTTCTTGCTGTGAGGCGACAGTGCTAACCACTGAGCCACCACGTCACCGTTCTTCAGTACATATTTAATAAATAAACCTAAACACATATTGACAAACTATATAAACTAGATAAAATGAATACACTGTTTCATCTATAATTTCCAAGTGTGAACTCAAAACGTGTGGTGACAGTTAAGGTTAACGATCAATATTAGTTATCTAAAATCTTTATATTTTGTCAATGTCGTTCAAATCACCAGGATAAAACTTTTTTATTTTATTGTATTTTTTATTGTCTGTTATCGTCTTCTCTTGTGTTGCTGACTGTGTGGATCATTGATTGTTTTTTATTATTTTATGTGTGTACAGCACTTTTATAGACTTTTTTAAAAAGTGCTTTAAGAATAAACTGACTTTTGTCAGCAACATGTTATTAATAATTTAAAAGGTGATCAAATTTAGTATGATTCTTTTCATTCTTTCACATATAGCATTTTGATAAATACAGGTCAGAATAGGAATTTTGTTTCTTATTTGCTGTAATATATCTATTAAACTGAATGATAATTAACAATATTTCATGACTGTTTTCACATTTAACCACTTTATTAGGTTTCTTATGTTCTTATGCAGAGATTCAACAAGGTACTGGGAATATTCCTCAAAGATTTTGGTCCATATTAACATGATAGCATCATGCAGTGGCTGCAGATTTGTCAGCTGCACATCCATGATGTGAATCTCCCGTTCCACCACATCCCAAAGGTGCTCTATTGGATTGAGATCTGGTGACTGTGAAGGCCATTTGAGTACAGTGAACTCATTGTCATTTTCAAGAAACCAGTCTGAGATGATTCGCACTTTATGACATGGTGCGCTATCCTGCTGGAAGTAGCCATCAGAAGGGTACACTGTGGTCATAAAAGGATGGACATGGTCAGCAACAATACTCAGGTAGGCTGTGGCATTGACACAATGCTTAATTGGTACTAATGGGCCCAAAGTGTGCCAAGAAAATATTCCCCACCATTACACCACCACCACCACCAGCCTGAACCGTTGATACATGGTAGGATGGATTCATGCTTTCATGTTATTGATGCCAAATTCTGACCCTACCATCCAAATGTCGCAGCAGAAATCGAGACTCATCAGACCAGGCAACATTTTTTCCAATCTTCTATTGTCCAATTTTGGTGAGCCTGTGTAAATTGTAGCCTCAGTTTCCTGTTCCTAGCTGACAAAAGTGGCACCCGGTGTGGTCTTCTGCTGCCGTAGCCCATCCGCCTCAAGGTTTAACGTGTTGTGCGTTCAGAGATGTTCTTCTGCATACCTCGGTTGTAACGAGTGGTTATTTGAGTTACTGTTGCCTTTCTATCAGCTCGAACCAGTCTGGCCATTCTCCTCTGACCTCTGGCATCAACAAGACATTTGCGCCCACAGAACTGCCGCTCACCGGATATTTTCTCTTTTTCAGACCATTCTCTGTAAACTCTAGAGATGGTTGTGCGTGAAAATCCCAGTAGATCAGCAGTTTCTGAAATACTCAGACCAGCTTGTCTGGCACCAACAACCATGCCACATTCAAAGTCTAAATGCATCGAGTTGCTACCATGTGATTGGCTGATTAGAAACTTGCGTTAACCAGCAGTTGGACAGGTGTACCTAATAAAGTGGCCGGTGAGTGTATAATGCCATTCTTTACCATTTTATTTGATGGAGACACCAATGTTGTTTATAGTAGTTTCACGTTTTAGTAGATTTAATCATTTTATTTGACAAAAATGTACACTCAGTATAACTCTTTCTCAAAAGTAGCAATGAGAATGCATGCTAAAACATACCATAGGTCTTGACAGAACTACTTTAAGTCAAGGTCAAGCCTTTCAATTTACATGATCATTTGTATGTAGCTAATGCTGTTCTTAACAAAGCGCTTTAAAATCAGATTAATCATGGCAATTACCAAGAGAAGTTGCTGACTGGGCACAATGTAAACGTGTTAAAATGCAAGCGGCGACTGAAGCACATTAAACTTCTAATCATGCCTTCTGAAGACGCTTCTACATGTTGATACTATTATGTTTCTCCGAACAAGTCCCTCTAGGTATGAGTAATTTAAAAAAATAATAATAATACGTAAAAATTGATTCTGCGTTTAGAGTTCTGGAAAAATATCCCTCGGTGACTTTTTACTTAAATTTGCAGAGCTCAATAATTATTGTGTCTTCGTATGGTCTGTGAGGCTTTTTGCGGTCTTGAGTTAAAAACGAAACTCTGCCTCACCATATGATTTCTTAGAAGAACATGAAGGATTTGAGCACCTTGTGGGAAATTGGGAACACGTCTTCATATTGCATCCACAGTATCCTGGGACTGAGGTCGTACAGGGACGAATGCGCTAATGAGAGTTTCTGGGTTTGAAATCTAGTTCATTTGGTGTGCCTCTGGTGCAGGTATAAAGTTCAGTATTATTTTGGGTTGAGAATGGCTTTAGCGCTCATGCTAACTGGTAATTAAAGCCTATCTGAATCTTTCAGAGAGATGGAAGGGCCGTGATTTTCTTTATTTTTAAATGGACACAAGAAATGTTTTCTTTTAATGGTTTTTCTATTCAGTGGAAAAGTTCTCTTTTGAACTTTTGGTTCAAGTCCCGGCTGGGTCAGTTGGCATTTCTATGCAGAGTTTGCATGTTCTCCCCATGTTGGCGTGGGTTTCCTCCGGGTGCTCCGGTTTCCCCCACAGTCCAAAGACATGCGCTATAGGTGAACTGAATAAACTAAATTGGTCTTAGTGTATGTGTTTAGTGTTTGTGTGAATGAGAGTGTATGGGTGTTTTCCAGTACTAGGTTGCGGCTGGAAGGGCATCCGCTGTGTAAAACCTAAAATATGCTAAATAAGTTGGCGGTTCATTCCGGTGTGGCGACCCCTTATGAATAAAGGGACTAAGCCGAAGGAAAATGAATAATGGCTAAAAATGTATGCTAGTCATTATAACTTGAGGCAATCCAGAGGAACTAGTTTGAAATTCATACAAAATGGAAGAACAAATGTTTGTTTTGCAAGTTCATGATTCAAACCTCTGCAAACAAATTAAGAGCTAACTCTGCCATCCTCTCTTCCCATCTGGACAAAAATTTCTGTGATTGTGGATTATTGATTTCATTTTTTTTTTTTTGCAGGGCTTCTTCTAAATTATTTCGACCTTTGTTGAATACATTAGCTGAAGCTAAATTTCTCATCATGCTGCCTGGTGAACATTTATTATGGATTTAGACCTTTTTTGCCAACATTATGGTAAAATAACAGCTGGTGGTTCAAATACTGCTGGCATCACATTTGACATACAAGGAGAATTCAATCACAGGAGAATGTCCACTTTAGACCATTAGTTCAATTAAAACAATTAAAAAACCCTAATTAAAACCTTCCCTAATTATATACATACAAAATGCTATAATTATTCAAAGTCTTATTCATTTCAGAGGGTGATGAATGATGAACACATTCAGACACTCCCACCTTATTAAAGGCAGCAACAACATGAACACACCCAAATGTCTTGCTTTAATAACCGTAGCTGAAAACTCATTAAGAAAACAAATCCCGTCTGAACTGATGTTGCTGCTGTCTCAAATGAATGAACATGACTGTGATTTTCGTAAAGGAACAGCTGATAGTAAACAAAGTCTGGGTGGAGTTTCAGGCATGTAAGTTACAGTAATATTGATTTAATAAATAAACCAGTGCAATAATGTTTTATTGTTATAATATATCATTGTCTATCCATCCATTGTTTGTTCTGTTCATCAGTATTTCAATCCATCTATCATTCTATTCATCCAACCATCAACCCAACCATTCATCTATCATTTCTTTCATCCATCAGTTGATCTACCCATCCATCCAACAATCTATCCATTGTTCTATCCAACTATCCATTCATTCATTGTTTTTTATCAATCCATAAGTTTATACATCAATCTATTGATTATTCATTCTGTCCATCCATCCACCATCCCAACCATCCATCATGTCATTCATCCAACAATTGATCCATTGTTCAATGCATCCCATCAGTTTTTATCAATCCATTATTTCACCCATTTAAAGATTATTCTATCCATCCATTTATTCATTCACCTACCCAGACATCTATCTATTCATCCACCAACCCAACCATTCATGCAACTATTGTTTTTTTATCCATCAGTTGATCCATTGATCTACCATCCATCCGTCCATCCATCCATTGACTGATCTATAATTCCACCTATTCTTCTATCAATCATTTATTCCATCACTTAATAAATCCACCCATCCAACAATCTATCCAATGTTCCATCTATCCATCCATCAACACAACAATTTATCCATTGTTCAGACCATCCACCCATTCATTTTTTCATCCATTCATCAGTTGATCTATCCATACAGTGATATCTACTGTTTCTTCCTTCCATCCATCCATCCATCCATCCATCCATCCATCCATCCATCGTTTCTTCAATCATCAGTTGAACCATCTGTCTATCCATCCATCAGTTATTCGCTCCATCCATCCATTTTTTCTTCCATCCATCAGTTGATCTATCTATCCATCAAATTATTCATTTCATCCATTGTTTCTTCCATCCATCAGTTGATCCATCTATCCATAAATTATTCATTCCATCAGTTGATCCATTAATCTATTGATTATTCATTCGTTCCATCCATCCACTGTTCCATCATCCACACATTTTTTCTTCTATCCATCAATTCATCCATCCATATCTGACAAACACTATTATTCGATTTAAAAAGTACTTCAAGAGTTTACACTTAGATAATGCTCAACCATGATAGCAGGTTTGGCATGCTGTCCCGGGAGAGAACCCTGAGCTCGGAGATAGATGAGCCCAAGGTTCCTGCCTGGTCAATGAGCATTAGGAGCCGCCAGTTCCATTAGAGCCCCCAGTTCGTTTTTTTAAATTATTTTTTTTTATATATACTTTGAATATACTAAGAATTGATTCCGTTTGTATGCTTTAAGTTTTTGTGACTGTTATTACAATACATTTATGTGCATGTTTTTAGTCTGTGGGAGAAAACCGGAGTACCTGGGGAAAACCAACGCGAACACATGGGGAGAACATGCAAATTCCACGCAGAGAGTGCCGACTGGTTCAATTAGAACTTGAACCTTTGGCCCTCCAGCTGCGAGGCAGCAGCGCCGGCCACTGAGCCACCGTGCTGCCCGATCATAGAATTGAGGAGGAGGGAGAAGGGAAGGATAGAGGTGAGTTTTTCCAAAACGAAGATAGGGAATGAAATTTAGGCAGGATATTTATAGTAGTTTTGGAATGGTCTGATAGGCTAGCTAATGATTAGCGATAATAATCAGCTGTAGTCGATCATATCACGTGTTCCTCTCTAAATTAGTTTGTGAAACTTCACATAGACGTTTATGAAAAAGATCTTTAAATTATTACTCAAATTCAATTTCAGGCTCTGCTTATATTTTTGATCGATTTGCATAATACTGAAAATGCTCTATCCTGAAATACAAAATGAATCATGGTATTTCCTTGTGGTGACATCATCCCAAATGAGCTTATTAGCAGATCTGAAGCTGTTTTTTGTCACCCTTATTTGGCATTCTTGCAAGGTCAAATTTACCTGAGCTTCTATGCATGAAACAAACCTAAAAAAGAACTACTTTTCACGAAGTAAATCGATTAAGCCATCAGATAAGTTTATCGCTTTAGTTGTTCCACTGCTTCACAATAAATATTTCATGAGCTCGGTCTCGCTCGTAGCATAAAGGAGGACCAGCAGAAGACAGAAAAGCCTCAGGAAACACCTCACAACGGCTCATTCTTCAAGCAGGTTCCCACATGCTGTGAAATTTCTCAGTTCGTCAGGTAAATCCGCAGCCAATTAGGAAGCGTGCCAACACAGACTGCATAATACAGTGTGCGGTCAAAGAGGATTTCATGATCAACAGAATCTGGATCCGCACTAAGCTGCACATCTTCCCTTTAAAGTGGCAACTGGAGATTTGCTCTTGTCTCATGTATTGATTTTTCATTTACCGGACTCCACAGCAGTAAATAAACATGTATGGTTTGCATACCAAAAAAAAAAAAAAAAAGGAATTGTCCCTTTGGTTTTCGTCCGTCATTAGTCTTTGTGTAATATGGTTTATCTGCAGGAAAGCAGGCCGGAGAGCTGTAGCAGTCCATCAAATGCATGAACCCGCCGAAGCCACTGGGCCGATTTTTCATTTAAAGTGGAAGTGCTGCCAAAAGGAAAATCGTTACCTCTAATTTGTAGACATAATCGCAAATTTAGTTGGTGTAAACTGTCATCAGTGTTTAGCTGACAAAAGATGGCAGTTGTGTGCTGTTGTTGTGTGTCCCGCCGGCGACAGACAGACAGAGATGTAATGCTTGTTTGTATGATGTGTCTTTATCAGTCTAGTGTCTTGGCAGATGGCTTACTGAACCCTAGTGACACCATGTGTGTGTGCGTGTGTATGTGTGCGTGGAAGAGAAACACGAATGCCAGCTGGAGCTACAGTCTCAGACAGTTGAATGATTGACCTCTTTGACTTCAGCCATCCTCTGTGTTTTACCCTCTCTCTGTTATCTCTAACACAAATTCTATCTTCCACTTAAAGATAATCTGGAACATTTCCTTCCAGAGCCAAAAGTTAAAGATCCTGAAAGCAGGCTGTTTATTTTGGGATGCTGATGTTAAAGGAATGGCTCGGCCAAAACTGAAAATCGGTCAATATTTATTCACCTTCATGTCATTCCAAATCACTCGCTTTCTACTGTGGGCCAACAGAGGTGAACGTTTGGGGAATATTAAGGTCATTCTTCTCATTCAAAACGAAAAAATAAAAGCGAAAAGGTCCTAAATAAGACAGAAAACACACCATAAAAGTTTCATAACATTTGTCGATATGACTTCAGCAGTTTGTTCCAAATGTGCGATAGCTTTATTTCAAGTCACTAGCTCTCTCTGAGGAATAATTAGAAATATTAGGTCCTAGTTTGCTTAATTAGGAACTTGTATTTAGTGGATGAACACTCAGATTTGTGTGACAAACAGACCAGTGTTATTTTACTACAACTGAGATAATATATATTGCCATTTTTATTTAAATTAGTATCTTTTAATCTAAGTGTTTTAGTTTTTTTGAAAATTTTGTTTTATTTGTATGTATAATTTATTAATTTTGCTTTAGTTTCAGTTTTCATTATATTAGTATGAAATAAAAAAAAAGTGAAATAATTACTTGGCGATTTTATTTTATTTTAGTTATAGAGGTTTCATTAAGCCCTTTATTATCAGATATAAAAGAAAATACTATATCTTACATATCCATAGAATGTCCAAAGTTACAGCTCAAAATGCCTAACTGATATTTTTTGTGAGTCTTTCTACATGCAAATGAGCTGCTGCCATCCACACCCTTCTCCAAAAAAGGGCGGAGCATTTACAGCTTGCGTCTCAGATACTCTGACATCAACAGACAAAACAACATAAGGAAAATGTTTTACCGATTTAGAGAAAAACTGTCTTTGGAGTGACTTTGTCAAACACAACTACAAAAAAAAGCATTTATTTTTGACCGAATGCATAAAGTTGATCATTTATTTTCAAATAAAACTATTAAAGGTATTATAAAATGACATGGACATTATCTAATGGCATTATCTTTAGCATGGATTTCTCTGAAAAAAAGCTTACACTCATGTAAACAGAACTTATATGAACATGCTTTTAGGTTTTCTTGCCTCATGAGTTTACATTATCGTAACAAGTGAAGCAACTCAACACATTAAATAAAATATTTGTGCCACATATTATTAGTAGTTTCATACAACACAATGTACCTCATATGGGAAAACACAATGCAATTATGTAACTAATGTAAATCACACAAGCTAGTATGCACATGCTAGTATGAAATAATTAGGGGTGTAATGGTACACAGAAGTCATGGTTCAGTATGTACCTCGGTTTTGGGGTCACGGTTCGATATGGGTTTGGTTCGGTTCAATGCGAATAAGCAACAAATCCCCAGTGCTTGCTTTTTTCTGTTTATTTTGAAAAGCCAGACTTGTTTTGTCACAACCAGCTACAGAACTGAAAAAACTTCTTGCTATAAAGTACAAAATAAACAGAATAATGAAAAATAAAACTTTATAATTAGGAGACTTTTAAACTTTCAAAGGTTGAGCTCAACTCTCGCCTAAAACATCAGAAAAACAGTAATTGTGCATAAGATGCAGTAAGCTTCAAAACTGAAATCTCTTTTAATTAAAATGCTAGCTCTACTATGCCCATCTATAACAGCCCGAGCAACAGCAGCGGTCAACAACCGTTCAGTCTTGTGAGTATGTATAGGGAAAGAACTCACTTGTGGATAAGACATAATCGTATTTTTCCAATGTTTTTCCATGTGAACGCACTTGATGGATGTGCGTGGCCACTCGCGTCTTTTGAAGCTCCTCGCACACAAGCAAAGCGTTTTTTAGATGGCGTGTGAAGATAAAACTGTTGTACGCAGTGGTGATTATTACTGTCACTTCCACAGCAATGGACCAATCAGAAGAACTCAGAGGCGGAGCAAGCATTGCAAGCTTTTGTTGTAGCAATTAGGCATGACAAAGGCAACATGGCGAAACCATTTCTGAGCTCGAATCATCTGGTTTCTTGAACACGACAATGAGTTCACTGTACTCAAATGGCCTCCACAGTCACCATAGCTCAATCCAATAGAGCAGCTTTGGGATGTGGTGGAACGGGAGATTCACATCATGGAAACAAATCTGCAGCAAATGCGTGATGCTATCATGCCAATAATTGCGCAAAATCTCTGAGGAATATTTCCAGTACCTTGTTGAATCTATGCCACGAAAGATTAAGGCAGTTCTGAAGGCAAAAGGGGGTCCAACCTGGTATTAGTCAGGTGTACCTAATAAAGTGGCCGGTGAGTGTATGTATGTACATTCATTCACTTATTTTCTTTTGGCTTAGTTCCTTTATCTATCAGGGGTCGCCACAGTGGAATGAACTGACAACTATTACAGCATATGTTTTACGCAGTGGATGCCCTTTCAGCTGCAACCCAGTGCTGGGAAATCTATGAATTATTTACTTTCAAAAACTTTCCAGGCCTTGATTTTATTTTATTTTTTTCAGATTCACAAACTTTCAAGGATTTAAAGGACCTGAGGGAACCCTGTTCATTATAAGGACAAGAAGAGTTGTGAATTCGCTTTTTGTGTGTTCCACTAAAGAAAAAAAAAAAAGTGTTTGGACCAGCATGATGACAGGATTTTCATTTTTCAGCTGTGCGATTGCACCATCATGCTCTGGAGTGATGGACAGCGGTGAAGGCATGTGGCAGACCTTGTCAAAAATCTCCAATGAAAAAAAGCGCTGGTGGTTTGCAGTGACAGATGTGCGAATAGAGAAATAGCCAGAGACTGACACAAGGCACAGCTGGGAAGCGTACTAGTGTGTGTGTGTTTGTGTGTGTGACGCCCAGTCTCAGGAAACAGAGTCATGTGTGCAGTAAATTCATTTTTTAGCATTTCGAAATTTCTGATTTTCTTCTGGCCAGAAATATAAACACCAGAGCCACACAATGCATTGGCAATTCTGGGAGTTTAATTACACATTATTATTTGATTTATTTGATTGTGTTTAGTACAAAATAGCATGTAAAAGTTTGGGGTCACCATGATTATTATTATTATTTTTTTAAAAATAGGTCAAAGTACCAAACTCTTATTTAAAAAATGTATTTATTAAAATTTGTAACATTACTTCAGTCCTAAATTTCACATTAAACTTTAGTCACTGTGAAAAAGACTGGTTTCCTGCCCAATAAACATTCTTTACTATTATTAATGTTAAAAACAGTACAGCATTAGTGAAAATGTAGGAGTGTTTGACAAATATTATGTTCAAAAGAACAGCATTTATTTAAAATATGCTTATATATACAGTTGAAGTCAGAATTATTCCTCCTGTGATTTGTTTTATTTTTCAAATATTTTACAAATGATGTTTAACAGAGCAAGGAATTTTTCA
>CAIGQW010056839.1:7831970-7844847 GCA_903798125.1 Danio choprae | reverse complement strand
TCTATACAGCTTAAAGTGACATTTAAAGGCTTAACTAGGTTAATTAGGTTAACTAGGCAGGATAGGGTAATTAGGCAAATTATTGTATATTGATGGTTTGTTCTGTAGACTATAGAAAAGAAATATAGCTTAAAGGGGCTCATAATTTTGCCCTTAAAATAGAATATAGATAACCGATTGATTTAAATGAATTCTGCTAAAATAACATAAGCTAAATTCAAAGGAATAACAAAATCTGCATTTTTTGATAAGGCTTTGCTTGTAGTTTACATTATTTAAAACCGGCTGAAGGTTAAATGAGGAGTTCATCTAAAACGAGAAATGGTCATCATTTACATTTACACGTTTTTCTTATCAGATTTTTCACTTACTGTATGAAAAATTTATTTAAATTGATTCTGCTTAAATTAAATAAGACAAATTATAGAAATATAACATATGCAAAGTATGATGAGTTTGACTTCTCTGGAACTTGATATAAGGGTAAAAAATATTTTGGCTTAAGCAACAAAGTAAAAAAATGTTTACTTTGTTGGGGGGGGTTTGTATACAATAAAAAAAAAAATACAAATAAACTGTCTACTTCCATGTTTCAAATAATGTGTGTGAGAATTTGGCTTATAGAACTGTTTAATGTACATTTTTGAGTCTACTGCACATTTTATAAGCATTCATATTTATGATTTTGACTTGGAGCATGATAAAAAGACCTAAATAAATGAATAAATACATTTTAAAAGAGGGTTGCAATGGGGTGTTCTGACTAGTTACATTGCTGTTATCATATCTAACCATTTTCACAATCTTTTTTCCTCATTTTATACAGATATGATAACATAACATTTTCATAATTTTGCACTTTAACACTTGTCATCAAAAGCTCGTTTTCGCGGCCTGCTGAATAACACTGCTGTATAATAGTTGGTCAAAATGCATAAAACATTCATTCATTTTCCTTCGGCTTAGTCCCTTTATTCATCAGGGGTCGCCACAGTGGAATGAACCGCCAACTTATCCAGCATATGTTTTACACAGCGGATGCCCTTCCAGCTGCAACCCAGTACTGGGAAACATCCACACACACTCATTCACGCACATACACTACAGACAATTTAGTTTATTCAATTCACCTATAGCGCATGTCTTTGGACTGTGGGGGAAACCGGAGCACCCGGAGGAAACCCACGCCAACACGGGGAGAACATGCAAACTCCACACAGAAATGCCAACTGACCCAGCCGGGACTCAAACCAGCGACCTTCTTGCTGCGAGGCGACAGTGCTAACCACTGAGCCACCGCGTTGCCTCTGCATAAAACATCTTTTTTTTTTGCAAATAAATAAATTAAAGCCCATTTCTAAACAATCAGACTAGCAATGTTTGCCTAGTCAATGTTAAAATCAACAACAAAAAAAGTGAAAATGGTCTTATAAGTCCTAACACTGGTTACTAGTATGTTCTGGGTAATCACTAGCATACTTTTATAGAGTTCTGCAGAGAAAACTCAGAAGACTAATTCAACACTGGTTCCCTCAGGATATTCCTATGGGGCTTTTATAATGCTGTTGTTTATTATTATTATTATTTATGAGTAAGACTGAAATCGACACATGAAAATTTTCTGTAACCGTACAATGTGAACTGAACATTCTCATAACCCAACCATTTTTATTTACTTACTTCTTGAAGACTTAAGTAAACACAGCAATTTTCGATAAGGCTTTGCTTGTAGTTTACATTATTGGACTTTTAAGTATCAAGTTGTTTACCAGACCTTTAAAAAAGGGGGGAAAAAATGGAAAAACCCATTATAAAAACCCATAGGGAAATCTTGAGAAAACCATCTGTGAATTAATCTTCCAGTTCCTGATGTGATCGTAACAGCACTTCAAGTCAAAATGTCACACCTCTCCAATGCACGTCATGATTTTGCCAAGTATGATGCAATCCTGGATTAACATCTATGTTGATTCTGGAACATCATTTTTGTTCGAAAATGTAAACCATACCTATTCCCTACCCCTAAACCCTAAACCATAGCTGTAAATTATTCCCAAAACCACAGGGAAATAATAGTTGGATAACAATCATGTAGAAGTGCATAAACCTAACCGTAAGCCGAAACTTAACGCAAACGGTAAACGTATCCCTTAATTCTGATTGGATAACACAAATGTTAATCCAGGAACATGCCCTACTTAGTGAAATCAGGTTGGTGCCTCTCCAATCTCCAATGATGTCCAATGTACATTTATGGATGCCCAATGTACATTTATATTTTAGCTTGTTTCTTTCTTTTTCTTTCTATCTTTTATTTTTTTTGGACTGGAACATTTGCTGAGGGAAAATAGTCTGCTAGCTAGTTTTATAGCTTGTAGGGAAGATGATATATATTTGTGGTGTTGACTACGGCATAACTCTCTAAAGAACCGGATTTACAATTTTGGCTTGGTGGACGATAAAAAGGGTAAAACTTTTAACACAAGACTTGATTTTCTTAAGCAAAAAAAACCCACAAACCTATTTTACATGCTAGCAAATGTTTGTCGTTCTCACACACAAACACAAATCCCCATTTTTTCCCCAGACGTCTGACCATGTTACGACTTTTTCCTCAGTTTCTTCTTGTTTGTGGATGAGTTTCAGGAGTAGCTGTGCGGTGTTTTGGGTTATTTGCCTCAGTGAGCCGCGGTCTCTGCTGCAAGAGTGTTTGTGTTTCATCTTCTGTTGTGGGGCCTGTTGTTAGCATTCTGCGGAGAGTCATCGTAGCAACAAAACAACAAACAGCTCTCATCTACAACCATCCTTATCTCCCAGGAGTCCTCAGCGCGGCACTAGTAGGACCCATCAATGAAAGTCCGCATTGGTATCTGTACGCCTCCACGTGCTTAACACACATTAAAAAGCAATATCCACCAAACTAGAGCTCAGTATAAGTATGCTAAACTGTGCTCCCAACTTTTATACATCACAAAGTCGCATCCAGATCGGGTCTGTTAGTGCTCTAGATGCTCCAAAACGCCAACGTAGAGTCTCCTAAAATATTCATGGAGCCAGCTTGTGTTTATTAAGCCGGTCGCTACTTAATGGCAATTAATGGCTGCACATAATGAAGTGTATTTTGAAACATTCATGACTGAACACAGACACTAGCTAATTTAGCTGTTTATCAAGTAGGCTGCATTTTGTAGCATCGCTGTCTGAGGAATTCCTCTCCATGGGTATTCAGACATTCACATGGGCTAATGTCGTGATGTGATAAAATGGCGGACGACTACAGATAAAGAAAGTTTACAGTGAGAAATAAGTATTAATAAAAGTACTCTCTGGGCGCTATGTCTATGCTAGGCTTTCTAGGTGGCTACTTTGGATTTCTGTGTGATTGGTACACTCAAAAAATGACTACTTATAATAATTATAAAAAGACAAATCTATCATTTTGACCCATGCAATGTTTGTTTTGGCTACTCACTCAAAAAATGACATTACTGTTTGTTCAAACTACTTGTTTAAAATAAGCTGAATCAACACAATTTATGAGGTTTTTTTGGGACAACTTAACTGTTTTATGTTCAATCAACTTAAATTTGTAAAAACTAATAAGTTAACTTAATTACTTTATGTTGCCCCAAAACAAATCGATTGTGTTTACAGTGTAGGTGGTTGTCATTAGGATGTTCTTGGTGGTTGCTAGATGGTTAGTAGTATGTTTTTAGTTGTTTCTGGGTGGTGTTGGGGGGGGAGGGGGTGATTGCTAGGTGGTTGCTACACTGTAAAAATGCTGGGTTCCATACAATTCCGTCATGTTGTCACAAAACAAATTGATTAAGTTAATATAGTAGTTTTTACAAATTTAAGTGGATTGAACACAAAACAACAGAGTAAATTTTTTTGTTAAGTTTTACCTTACCTTAAAATTAAGTTTACCTTACTTAAATAGAGAAGTTGTCTTAAATCAGGTTAAAGTTGATAGGACTTGACAATTTAGTTATTATACTTAAGAATGATGTTGATAGGACTTTATAATTCAAGTGTAATGGACAAGGTTTAAATTTAGTATACTTAAATACTGAAGTTGCTTCTCATTTCCACACTATGGCCAATTTTGTTTATTCAATTCACTTATACCACATGTCTTTGGGAAAAACCCACACAAACACAGGGAGAACATGCAAACTCCATACAGAAATGCCAACTGGCCCAGCCGGGACTCGTACCAGCGACCTTCTTGCAGTGAGGCGACAGTGCTAACCACAGTGCCACACCAAAACTTTGATATATAAGTTGTCAACACATTCAATCCAGATAAGTTAATTTAACTTAAAATATTAAGTTGTGATAACTAATTGGCGCAATATTTTTTTATAGTGAATGAAGTAAAAATGAAGTAAAAATTAAGAATTGTGTTGTTTCAACTCATTTCAATAAGTAGTTTGAACAAGCAGCAAAAGTCATTTTTTGGAGTCTACACTGCTGTCCCAACACAAATCAATTGAGTTAACTTAATCGTTTATACAAACGTAAGTGGATTGAACATAAAACAATGACGTTGTGCCCCCGAAAAACTTGAGAATTGTGTTGTTTTAACTCAATTTAAATAATTAGTTTGAACAAGCAGCAAAATATTTTTTTTTTTAGTGTAAGATGTCCCTGAGTGGTTACTGACTGGTTGCTAGGGTGTTCTCTGTAGCTGCTAGGTGCTTACCAATGGTGCCTCTCTCTCTCTCTCTCTCTCTCTCTCAAAAAAAAAAAAAAAACTAGCACTCTTACTCTAGCACTAAATTCACAAGTGACTTTGTATAATTAGCACTTCTTGTGTGTATTGCCTCTTCTTGTTGAATCGCTGAATGCCTCCTCAATTGGACAAAAGCATCTGCTAAATGACTAAATGTGTTCTCCATTTTTTTAACACTCTATGTTACTTACTAAGGTTTTGTAGGTGGTCACCATGGGGTTCGGAGTAGTTTCTAGTTGGTTCCTCGCATGTTCTGGTTGGTCATTATGATGTTATGGCTGGTCCAAGTCAAAAGCTTTCATCTACAAATTACTGTTATAACCAACAAAAGTTATTTTTTTGATTGCTAGATTGCTAAGAGGTTTTTGTATTTCAAGTTACTAAGCCTAAATATGAGCAATGAATCATTTGTGACCACAAAAGCAGTCACTAGCATCAACTTTTGGAAACTGAGATGTATACTTCCACATGAAAATTGAATAAATGAGATTTCCATTGATGCACGATTTGTTAGAATTGGACAATATTTGCTCGAGATTAAACTATTTGAAGATCTGACGTCTTAAGAAAATCAATCATTTTATCATTTTTGTGGTTTAGTTTAAGACTTATGCAAATTAAGTTCTCAGCACTGCATATTACTAAACTAAAAGTTGAGTATTTACATTCTATATTTACAATAGAAAATGTACAAAATATCTTCATGGGACGTAATTTTTTAGTATTCTAATGATTTAGGGAATAAAGGACAAATCTATTATTTTGACCCATGCAATGTTTTTTGCAATGGCTATTCACTCAAAAAAATGACATTACTGTTTGTTCAAACTACTTGTTTAAAATGAGCTGAAACAACACAATTCTTGAGTTATTGGGGGACAACTTAATTATTTTATGTTCAATCCACTTCAATTTGTAACATTAACTTAGGTTAACTTAATTTTAAATTAGTTTAACTTCAATCGATTGTGTGGAACCCAACATTTGTTACAGTGTTGGCAAAAATATACACGTGCAACACATAATACAAAATACTTTTATAGTTTTTGCCCATAAATAAATACGTGCTCTCCTTCAAACAGTCTAAGATTGCTTCAGCCTGTGTCCACTAATATCGAGCTACAACATTTTCAATATTAAATAGGTTTATTTTTAGATTTTTATGGCAAATAAAGAAAACTCTTAAGAACGAAGGAAATTAGGAGTGATGGATGTGTGTGTGTACAGTGTCTGGGGAGCTTAACCGAGGTCTGTGCAGGTCTCGAGGGGTGTGCAGACGTTCATAAGAGCTTCACGACAAGTATCGCCAGCAATGGGTGACTGGAGAAGCCTGGGTGTCCTTTTAGATAAAAGCTAATTACACAAAGCGCATGCAGGAGGTCGTAACAGAGAGATGGGAGAGGACGTCCAGCCTTAATATCACGGTGCATGTGTGTGTGTGTGTGTGTGTGTGTGTGTGTGAGCAACTGTCGCCGCTTCCAGTGATGGATTTATTGTGTATGCTAATCTGCCGTACTTCATTAGAAGCTTTGAAATATAATTAAGCAAATTAATTAAAACAGTCCACTTCAAAGTCATACACAAACACACGCGGCACACGTCTGTTAGAGTAATTACTGTCTTCCACGACATTAATATCAATATATTTCAGACAACTGGAACCTTTTGAACTAAAATATTAAACATATTCAATTAAGTACGCAACAGAGGAACTACAGGAGGGTGGGACATAAACACAAACCACTAACTCTGAATGAACAGATTACACACGTACACGCGCACACACACCAGAAGTTTGATCATAGCAGACGGTCCCTGTTGCAGACAATTATTCTCTGGTTATTGCGGAGGAAAGTCTTTGGAAAGTTATTAGCACTTTCCCACTTTTGTCCTTCATGTAATGTCGTTTGAACCATATTAATTTGGAAAGATGCTCTAAATCATGATTTATTTCACGCATACAGGCAATGTCCTCTACTTCTCTGACCGTTTTTGCGATACAAAAGTCTATCACTCCTAAAAATAAAGGTGCCAGGAAAGTACCATGAAGGGGTTTTCACAGTATTGCTAGGGTTAGGTCGATAGACGATGCCATCGCCCATGGCCGATAGACATCATGATGCTGAGCTGGCATCGCGATCCTCCGCCGTGCCACCGTTGTAGGAAAAACCCGCTTGCGAATAATACACACGGCCCCATTTACAATATCTTAGTTTTAAAATGGCATTTTAGAACGAAAACGATCCACGTCCACCACTGGCGTTTCATCTAGCATTTCTGAAAAAAAGCCCTCCTTCCACACTATACTGCTAAAAACGCACATCACATGACCACACACACACACACACACTCTGTCATGCGCTGCAACGTATGTGCGCGTCTGAGCTCCTGCAGTCAGCGGGTGTTTAGAGCACAAAACCCCAGAGAGCAGTGCACGTCGGACAGTTTATCAAGGATGTACCACTAAATAGCATCGCACTATAGTTGCTAAATGTGATATTTAATTAATCTTGCCTCTATCTAACGACTCTTCAGTCTTTTGAATCTATCAGGTAATGTGTCACAGCGTCAGTACACTACTTCAATCTTTCGCTTTCACGCTTGTACTTCAGATACTGTTGGTTGGTTGCTGTTGGTTGTACACCTTTTTTACCAATCAAGTTTGTCGACACTATTATAACTACACAGATCACTATTCATGCCAGAGTACTGCGGAAAAAGTGATTGACAGGTGGCAATTTGTGTGTAACATATTTATTTATTTATGATTTGGTTATGGGTAAAACAGTTATGGTGGCAGCAGTGGAGTCATTCAGGTTCCTGGGCACCACCATCTCTCAGGACCTGAAGTGGGACACTCACATTGACTCCATTGTCAAAAAAGCTCAACAAAGGCTGTACTTCCTTCGTCAGCTGAGGAAGTTCAACCTTCCAAAGGAGTTGCTGAAACAGTTCTACACTTCCATCATTGAATCAGTCCTCTGCACTTCAATAACTGTCTGGTTTAGCTCAGCTACCCAATCAGACCTCCGAAGACTACGTCGAATAGTTCGGACTGCTGAGCGAATCACTGGTACAACCCTCCCTACTCTCCAAGAACTGTACTTATCCAGAGTGAGCAGAAGGGCTGCCAAAATCACTCTGGACCCCTCACACCCAGCACACTGCCTCTTTGAACTTTTACCTTCTGGTCGACGCTACAGAGCACTGTGCACCAGAACAGCCCGACACAGAAACAGTTTCTTCCCTCAGGCAATCCATCTTATGAACACTTTATGATAGTAATTGTGACAAACATCACTACTTGCTATACACTTTAGACACATACGCTTATTTAAAACATACTTTACATGCCAGTTTGCACATAATAGCTGCACATATAACGCTGTATATAGTAATATACCTGTACATACACTTGTCAACCTGCATATCTGCATTCACTACTTACTTCTATTTTTTAAATGTATTTATTATCTGTTTTTTGTCCTGTCTTTGTGATTCTGTTGCACTGTAGAAGCTTCTGTCACGAAAGCAAATTCCTCGTATGTGTGAACATACCTGGCAATAAAGCTCTTTCTGATTCTGATTCTGAAAACAAAGACCATGCGGGTCAGGTAGTTGAAACGGTAGGCTACAAATAATTAATTAATTATTAATTAATTAATTATTTATAAATAATTAATTCAGCGCCACCTACAACGACGATGCCATCTTCCATCGCAATGTTTCACATTAGACATCGTACGCTGCCAAATTAGTCGACATCGCCCAACCCGAAGTATTGCCATAGAAAAAAATCTAAAGATACTTTTAGAGATAAGTTCTTTAAATAAACATTGTTATAGTGTAATATAGGGCTGTGCGATTATCGAAATTGAATCGCAATTTGAAACATTGCAATTAGCTAGTCGCAAAAAGCTGCGATATGAAATTTATATGTATTATATAATTTCCCCCACCCAGAGCAAATGCATGACTGCCGACTGTGTGTGACAGTCTTACTAGCCAATTGAGTGAGGTCACTTTTGTTCAGCCCAATCAGAATTGCACAACCAATCTATGCGGAACGTCCACAATAAAAACAAACAGGCGGCTGCTGCTTCAGAAGCATTAATAGACTAATTAATAGCAAAGAAAAACATGTCGGTAATATGGGAATATTTTGGTTTCAAAGTCACAGACACCGAACAAAAACTGGTCATTTGTAAGAGCTGTCGCAGAATTGTTGCCACAGCACGAGGAAATACAACAACCAGCACCTAAAAAACATCACAGGCACCAGGTGACAACTATCGCCATAACTCACTACTGTTTGCTCTAGAGAAAAAGTTGTGTTTCATTTCTGAATGTTTAAAAACTAATTTGAATAAACGTTGGAGTAAGTTGATATCTTTTCAGTTCCTTTTTTTAACTGAATGAAGCTACAATATGAAGCTACAATAGAGAATACTGAGCTGAAGTTTGGCTATAAAATTAAATCGCAAATCAAATCGAAATCCCAATATCTGTTAAAAAAATTGCAATTAGATATTATCCTCAAATCACACAGCCCTGGTCAGAATATGCGGCAAGGAATCAAAACAGTAAAACAAGGCAAAGGGTCAAAACACAGCTATAGGCTAGACTAGCCAAGACAAGGAAACGCTTGTTTAGGGGTACAGGATAACACTCAGCAAAGTCTCTGTGTTTGTGTGCTGTATATATGGTCCATGTAATCAGTCCTTGAGCAGCTCCCAGCTGTGTGTGTGTGTGTAATCAAAGAAGAACCGGAACAGATGTGAGTGTCTGGTGCATGACAGGATTTGTAGTTCCTTTGGTGGCAGATTTGTAGTTCTCCAGCGATCTGCATGGACTAGATTGCTGGTGATTGTGACAGTATGTTTCTCTGCTTGTGGTGGAAAAGCTTTGGTTTTTCATGACTTTCTGATCCACACAAGCTTTTGGTTGTGTTTTTTTCTGTGTAATAAAGCTACATAGTGTAGATGTTAGTACTAAAACATTGGTGTATGACTAAAATGTATGAAATACAATACATTAACGTAAAATGTAGAAATTTCTTTTAAAATCCTATACCGCATTATTAACTGTACAATTCTAGCAACCACAGCTGCCATTTTTTTACCATACATTTTCTGGATTTTTTGGGTCTTTTAATGGCCTTCTTAATATCTTCTGATACTGCTACACCAATGGACATTCCCCTGATTATAGCAAACTTTCAAAGTAAATGTCAACTTACACTAACCCTAACCCTAATCTAACAATCTACTTATATTCTACTGAGAATTAGTTGCCATGTAGTTGCAGTGTAACTTAAAATCAGCAAAATGTGTTAAAGAAACCATCAAAATAAAGTGATACCCCTTTATTTTTTAAAAGTGTTCCCTCTAATGAAGACAGAAGAGCAGGAGCAGTATACAGCAAAATTGCAGGACATTTTAGCGTAAACTTAACAATATTGTCTGCTGGTGTTAAGTTACCGTTCTAGTTATGCTTATATAGTTATTGTTCTGGTGTGAATGGGCTTTTTTCGGTGCTCAGTCTGGTTGCTACAGAAGTGATAAACTCCAGTATGGTATTCTGAGTGATTAATACATTGCTATTGTTGCTACTTTGCTCTGAGTGGTTGTTAGGCTGTCGTCAAGTCAGCGAAACCCACTGCTAACGGACTCAGTACTACATATGAATTTGAACTCTTTGCATGACAATTAAATAAGTATGTTCTGTATAGCAGTGGTTCCTATTTGGACCCCTATTTTTAACATTTAAAATCCTCAACGTCCCCTTAAAAAACTCTAGCAGACAGTCCTTTTAAAATGAGCCCTTAGGCTTTTATTGCTAGTAAAAACTGCATAAATATTAAATTAATAACATTATCAACAATGGTCAGATGTTAAAAGCAGAGAAAAGTTGGCTGGTTGACTAAGATTTACTATGATCAAGTAAAATGTAATTTTTTTTTTAGAATGTACACTGTTTATTTTCACTTAATATTTGCAATAATGCATAAAGCTCAGTCCAACTTTTACTTTTGTCTGATCCAGTATAGGCGGCACAGTGGCTTAGTGGTTAGCACTGTTACCTCACAGCAAGAAGGTCGCTGGTTTGAGTCCCGGCTGGGTCAGTTGGAATTTCTGTGTGGAGTTTGCATGTTCTCCCCGTGTTTTGTGGGTTTCCTCTGGGTGCTCCGGTTTCCCCCACAGTCCAAAGACATGCGCTATAGGTGAATTGAATAAACTAAATTGTCTGTAGTGTATGTGCATGAATGAGTGTGTGTGGATGTTTCCCAGTAATGGGTTGCAGCTGGAAGGGCATCCGCTGTGTAAAACATATGCTGGATAAGTTGGCATTTCTGTGTGGAGTTTGCATGTTCTTCCTGTGTTGGGAACATGGGTTTCCTCCGGGTGCTCCGGTTTCCCCCAAAGTCCAAAGACATGCGTTGTAAGCGAATTGGTTGAACTAAATTGGCCGTAGTGTATGAGTGTGTGTGTGTGTGTGTGAATGAGTGTGTATGGGTGTTTCCCAGTACTGGGTTGTGGCAGGAAGGGCATCTGCTGCGTTAAACATATAGTAGAATAGTTGAAGGTTCATTCCGCTGTGGTGACCACTGAAATGGAGAATAAGCCGAAGGAAAATGAATAAATGAATGATCCAGTATATAGCCTTAACAAAAACTGCAGCCAGTCTGAATGAAAATGCAAATATATTTTACAGTGGGAGGTGCTTATAGAAAAGCGAAATTGCTGGAAAAATTGATAATCGGTGCAAGAAAATTACCTTTTAATATTTAATAAAATGGTACAATGAACTGTCAACAATTTATTTAATCATCAGACTGGTATCTGTTTCATTCGTAGTTGTAACCATAAACATGAGCAATCAGTGTCAGTTGCATCGCTTGATTTGCAATTTGCATTTCATTGGCTTCATGTGAAGGAAAAGTGTGAACTTCAGGCACAATACAGACTCTACTTTTCGTTTACTGTTTTTCAGATACAGTTGAAGTCAGAATTATTAGCCCCCTGTATATTTTTTCCCTACTTTCTGTTTAACGGAAAGCAGATTTTTTCAACACATTTCCAAACATAACAGTTTTAATAACTCATTTCTAATAGCTGATTTCTTTCGTCTTTGCCATGATGAGAGTACATAATATTTTAATAGATATTTTTCAAGATACTAGTATTCAGCCTAAAGTGACATTTAAAGGCTAATAATATTGACCTTAAAATGATTCTTACAAAATTAAAAATTGCTTTTATTCTAGCCGAAATAAAATGAATAAGACTTTCTGTAGAAGAAAAAATATTATAGGAAATACTGTGAAAAATTCCTTGCTCGGTTAAACATCATTTGGGAAATATATCAAGAAAACAGGAAGAAAACAAGAGAGCTAATAATTTTGACGTCAACTATATATAAAAGGGAAAAATGCAATTTCAGATGCAGCGTAAGTGGTTCCCAATTTGCATACATGCACTATTTCATGTCATATTTTACACTGGATACTGTGAGTAATTTGATTCACATTAAAAATTACAAAAAGAAAATGTAAACTTAGGTCTGGGAAATATTGCCAAAAAAAAACGAATCAAGAAAAAGAGGCCTCACGGTGAGCAGTGCAGCACGATCGCCTCACAGCAAGAAGGTCGCTTAAAACCCAGATTAATAAAGGGACTAAGCCAAAAAGAAAATGAATAATCAAGAAAAAATGATTCGATATTGATATCTATCATGATATCATGAATACAAATTCCCTGCAGGACTCTGGTGTTGAATAACAAAAAATAGGCGAGATGAATACATAATGCATAGAATAAATGCAGAGTGTGTAGTGTGTGTGTGTAATTAGGGACATAACGTGATATGATTTTCTAGTCTCTAGATATAATGCTTTTGGACATTTCGATATGACAGTATGCAACCTTACCAAGATCAAAAACTTCACTTGCACAAATCTAATGTCGTAACCCTCTTAACTGTGTGTGTATGGCCACGTGTGACCCTTGCGCACCTGCACACTCACACATTACTGTGTTCAAACAGATGGAGGTGTTTAAATCAGCGCCACTGCTAACCAATTAGTGAGTTCCAGTTACACACACACACACACACACACACACACACACACACACACACACA